>JAMKCH010005084.1:0-94219 GCA_023653785.1 Ophioderma brevispina
TGTCCATATGTTAAATACACTAGGTTGTAAGTCAGTTGGACTATTGAACCTTGGTGCATTCTTTATTACAAAGGGTTTATTTATATTGGACTAGTGATCACTCCATGCCCATACCAGTCTAGTATTTCTTTTAGCAGCTGTGCAATGTTATGCATTGTCTGATTTGGGAAAGGTGTAAATCCTATTGACTAGCGGGTAGCTTTGAAGATGATACTATTTGTTAAGCAATAATTATGCATAGTTTTGGTAGCAAGAATTTTTAGGTGGGGCAAGCAAATCTTCACTCCTCACTTAACATCCGCCGAGTCGAGTCATGCCTTGAGAATGGTCCTCAACATTTAGCATTTCAGAGAGAAGACCAAAATACGGTCTATTATTATTATAGATAGTGTATCACCACACAGGACAACCTTATAGAATTAGGTTTATAGGCATGCCTACCTTTATTTGGGTGCCAGTTTGTGATATTAAAATTCTGGCAAAATTAACTGATGGTGAACTTTACTATGAGATATAGGTCTCCTGTTTTGAGACTATAATTTGTCAGCTATGACTTCAAAGAGGATGAGGGCATCCAACCAGATAGTCAGCTGTACGGGGACTCGCTGAATGCTGGAGTACTACCATTTTCGGCACATTGTAAGTAAAATAATTATATTGCTATGTCTAGAAAGTTATCTGTAGATTCCATATAACTTCAAGCTATTTCAGATGAATTTGCAAAGTTTTACTTTGGGTGGCAAATGTTATTGGATTCACAACAGTGAATTTCTTGTAAAAAATGTAAATATTTGAAAGAAATTCAGAAAACTGTAAAATGTTGTTTTTAATGAGGTTATGATAAATTTATCATCAACGTTTAATTTCACAAAAATGATTACAAGAATATTTTGACCTTGTTTTGTGGTTTTGGCAAGGAAAGTCAACTTAATAGATTACTTTTCACTTATATAAGAATGTTCTGTTAAATATATAAATTAGAACATTGTAATGGACAAAATCCTTTCAGGTGGATTTTCTGATATTTTGTCCTAATACAGTGCCACCTTTTTGGTTGGATCTGAACTACTTGATGGATCCGAGTTGATTTTGTGGATGGAATCCTAAGTTTGGTTGGGAATCGTGCACTGCCGTACTCTACTACTCTATTTGGAAATCAAGATGGAGAACTGTATAACACAATCAAACTGAACTCTAGAACAGAATTAAAGCACTAGTTCTATTTCAACATAGTTAAAACCTGCAAAGTAAAGGTATTAATTAGTTTAAATCCGGTCTTCAATTCCAAGGTACGTTTAAATAAAAACGTTGTTAAATCTCTGTAATAGAAAAACTTGTAGCTCCTTCTGATATAAAATCTTTGGAATCTTTGAAATTTATAATATCTGAAAGAATATATGAAGTGGAGCAGTTCATAAAACTTACAAAATCAGAAACAAATGCAATTGTATGTAATAGTACCATGCATAAGATCTCATATAGCATAGTTGTATTTTTGTCAAAAATCATTTATTTTCAAAAGTCAAGCAGACTCTTAAATTAAATCATTGAATATTATACAATGTGTCAATTAATGATTCTTATGTGTGAATTAGACAGCCTCTGAACAAACGTTAGTCAATATTGTTCACATCAAATTCTTTTGGGGTGACAACGCCCAATTGGGCGTTTTTTCTATTTTCTTTATTTGAAATGACAGGAGAGTTTTATGTACATCAAATTAAAGCTCGTAACTTAGGGATGCAGTTTTTACATATTTTTCACCCAATTGGGCGTCTTTTCTATTTTCTTTATTTGAGGTCAAAGGTCACATACCAAGGTCAAAGGTCAACGGAAGATCAAGTTGTAAACAAGGTGATTGGTTCTAATGCAATCTTATACTCATGTATCAAACATCTACTTTAAATCAGTTATATTTCTTTTTATACATGTTTCTGTAATTAAAGTGCAACTTCAAACTAGAAAACCATCTACTCCTCTTAAATGCTTTTTAATGTTGTTCTTATTTCTTGTAAAATTATGCCTGGCGACCCGACACAGTTTTTTTAAATACTTGTTAAAATAATCTCCCAGTTAAAAATAATATAGAACCCAATAAATAAGGCCTAATATTGTACATAAATTCGAAACTGACAACACCCATCACGGTTCGATGACGATGAATGGGGAGACACATGTGCAATATATTATTTAGGTTGCTGATAGAGAGTGTCCTTGTTTCGGATTATCAGCCATATTTGAGGGTTCACCCACCCGAAAAGAACATATAATGTGGTCCAGGTTCAAAGCATATGGATGCATAGTTCATAGGTCACTTCCACCTCAAAGTGGCAGCTTATCTAAAACACGGGCACCAGTGGCGTACCTAGGTTTTTGATGGGGGGGAAAAAAAAAAAAAAAAAAAAAAAAAAAAAAAAAAAAAACCATCTGAATCGACAGAAAACGGGTGGGGTCCAGGGGCACGCCTTAGGGACCCTTGTAGGGTCCAAGGGCGAAGCCCTCGGAAAATTTTGGGTTTTATATGCTTTAAATGACTTCTGAGGGCTAATTCTTGCACGATTTTGTAAAATATACTTGTCGCACGCTGACCATTGAACTTTAATACTATACTTTGCCGGCAATCCGGCCTGCATACACCATGACCTGAATTCTTCAAGTGAATCGACGCATTCATCTCAACCTACGAAATATTGTGGCACCCCGGCTACGTCACTGACGGGCACCAGCTATTGACGTGTAAATATAACAGAAAAAGTCACCATACTTTCAGACGGTGGGGAATGCCTAGTATCTACCTGTATAAAAATGATTATTTTATATAAATTATTCGTGAACGAGGACGTGTATTTTGTGCATTACGTCATGAACAAATTACTCAATCTGAATGAGGGAGGTGATAACACTTGGAATCTTTTCAACTGCGTGGCAATGAAACAATGAAAAGGAATTTGAAGTGTTTTTCTCCTCCACATGCATACCACTGATGCATACCGGGCGGATTGTTGAATAACTTAAGCTCCATTGCTTGCTGAAGTCTATGTGGTCAATGATATTGGGGAAAGGAAATTGAGATGACATTTTATTAATTTTCAAGAAATTTGGCAACTTTTTTAAGAACAAGACGGTTATATGGTGAAAATAAATTATAAACAATTTTACGCCGGGTTTTGTCTTCCTTTTGATGGGGCTACTGAATTTGGTACAGTTGGTTATTTGCTCTACGCCCTATAGAGTCCATTTCTATATAGTTAAATTTTATCCCCCGACTTGAAAAACAAAAGGGATTTTACGAGATCGCTTAAATTTGTATGTATGCATGTATGTATGTATATGTCTGTAAAACAACTATAATTACTCACGGTGCATGTAAATTTACAAAGATTTCTAAAAATGTAGAACAGGTGTCATGAATTAGCGCGTATGGTTGGCCTAATGTCCAATTAATCGAAAAACCAAGATTTTCGACCAACATCTTGGATTATCGGTCGAAAATCCAAGATTTTCAATTGATAATCCAAGATTATCAAGAATAACTTGGACTTTCAATTGATAATCCAAAATGTTCGATATGTGAATGAAAACCCTGGATTATCACTTGATAATCCAAGATTATCGACTCGAAAATCCAAGTTTTTCTAATTATTGGACATTGATTCTGAAAATCTTGGATTTTCAGTCGATAATCCAAGATTTTCGACTTCTCTTGTACAATAAGTCGAAAAACCTGGATTATCAAAGTGAAAATCCAAGTTTTTCGATTTGATAGCACAAGTTATTGACATCAAGTTGATAAACTTGGATTATCGACCGAAAATCTTTGATTTTCGACACTAAATGTACAATAAATCGAAAATCTTGGTTTATCAAAGTGATAATCCAAGTTTATCGAATTGATAATCCAAGATTATCAAAATCAAGTTGAAAAACTTGGATTATCGATTGAAAATCCAAGATTTTCGACGCCAAATGACCAATAATTCGAAAAACTTGGATTATCAAATCAAAAACTTGGATTATCGCCGAAAATCTTGGATTATCAATTGAAAATCTTGGATTTTCGACCGATAATCCAAGATGTTGGTCGAAAATCTTGCATTTTCGATTAATTGGACATTAGGCCAATCATAGGCGCGTCCTATGATAGCTTATGATGAGATTCCCACCGGCGATCTGTTTTTTATGTGTGCTGTAGGCAAAATTCGTTTCAGCACTGTACCCAATAGCCTCGCTTACAAGGTCGCGGTTTATTCCGTATATGTAAACATATGTATGTAGTATTTGGTCCCGAATGTGTATCGGGCATTAATCCTATGTATATTTAGTTTACTCATGTTATGATCTTTTTTTGTTCGTCTAACTTTGTAAATAACCCAATAAAATAGGATTCTTGGAGTTGGTAGAAACACTACAAGCTTTAAAACGTCTTCGATTTCTAGTTTTGTGAATAACACATGCAATCGAACGCATGAGCCATAAAATTATGCTTAAAAATATACACAAGTGCTAGAGATAGTATAGAGAATTTGCTCGGTCTTTCTCCTTGGCTTTTCTGTAGCGGCCTGATTATGAGCTTTTTGATATGGGCTGCTCAAAGCCTTTACAAATCTTAAAAGCCTATTGTCTAGACATAAACAACTATTGTATTCATTTTAATGTTATATATGCGTTTATGATATCGAAAGAGAGTCGTGATGCAAATCTATGGGTTGAGAAAGCGATTAGTTATCTCTTTGAAACAGAGCAGCCTGGCTAATAATTGGTCTCTTTTTTGGATCATAAAATGATGCACAGTTGAGATACTTCTAATGAAAGGCTTATTTTAACAGGAGATACGTTTGCGTTGCGTTCCCCTAAATCCCGGAGTAAAGAAACTGAGTGTCCCCCATGAGGGAGTGCCCCCCCCCGTTAGCATGTACGTTATATACCGTGACCTTGTATAAACGAGGCCAATTGGTACAGTGTTGAAACAAATGATGCATATAACATAAATGCTAGATGGGTGGTATGAAACTCTGAAATAAAGACTGAATACATTAGCGCTCGTTTCTCTTGTATCCACGTAAACACAGTCCTCTGTGGCTCAGTGGTAATTCTCACGCCTAGATAGCGAGAGGCCCGGGTTCGAGACCGTATATTTTCGTCTTTATTTAATTCTGTGCTCGCCGGTTTCTCCGAGCTTCTATATAATGTTTTGATTAACGATGTTATGATCAGTATCCAAAAACAAAGGCAGACCTTTGTTTTTTGATAACGAGGTCAGCTACTGACCACATTATCAAAAATAAAGGTCGGGGTAACGTGTATTGTCAGTTCCCTGTACCCCTTTTAGAGGACACCTCATTAAAGCGGCACTGGTACATTTTCGCAAATAATAAGTCGTAGAACAAAATCGATGTCTTATGTCTTCGGTCTTTGTTTTCCAGATCCGTGTGTGGGTGTCTGGAAAACAAAGACCTAAGACATAAGACTCAAATATGATAGATATAAAATGAGATCAATGTCAATCACTCAACCAATTAATTATTCATTACATCTATCAATCTTCCACTATTTCATTACCTCAAGACAAAAAAGTATAAAGAAATTGATGTCTTATGTCTTCGGTCTTTGCTTTCCAGATCCGTGTGTGGGTATCTGGAAAACAAAGACCTAAGACATAAGACTAAAAAATTACTTAGTCGTAGAACTAAATCGATGTCTTATGTCTTCGGTCTTTGTTTTTTTTCAGTTCCGTGTGTGGGTGTCTGGAAAACAAATACCTAAGACATAAAACTCAAAAACTACTTAGTCGTAGAACAAAATCGATGTCTTATGTCTTCGGTCTTTGTTTTCCAGATCCGTGTGTGGGTGTCTGGAAAAGAAAGACCTAAGACATAAGACTCAAAAATTACGTAAACATGTTAACTGGTCTATTGCTCTGCCCTGAATTTCGGGGTTAGAACGTCATATCATCGATCCTATTTTTTGTGACGCGTTATGCGACTTATATAACTCGCATAATGGTTGTGTGTGTGTTCGTGGGTGTGTGTGTGTGAATGTGCGCGCAAAGCGTCTTTATGGAGTGTTACCATATAAGGAAAATCTTAAATAATTTTAGATACATCATGGAACCTATTCTGGTTATTACGTAATAAAGAACAATATCATATTGTCATTTATTTCGTAAAAGACTGCCCGTCACACAGACAATTCTTTAATAATAATGTTCATATAACCAGAAATAACTAAAACATATAAAAATTAAAAAAAAAAACCATAAATCCGGACTTAGCGATTTTGACCTAAACAATAGACGAAACCTTTCTTTTTGCTCCTCATAGAACAAATCCAAAGTTTATGTTCGTTAAAAGCTTTGGATAAAATCTTATTCTATTTTCACATGCGAGCAATACAAACCTACTGTAACAGAATTTCCATGGTGCTCCCTTGCTACCGCTTTCTCCAGCATTTCGGCTGTACGCAAAGGCAGAGATCAAAGGCCCGACGAGCATAACTTTGCACCTGATACGCACTATACAGGAAGTAACAAGTTCTTGCGACAACAGGGGAATCCCGGAATTTCTATGGAGCTGATTGGTTGATTGTGATCACATGGCCCAAAAAGTCTGGGGCCAAGGCGTGCAAAAACTTTCAGATTTTTGGCAGACGAGACGTAGACGCAACGTAAGACAGACGTGTATTACGAGATGACGAGGTGAAGGAAGCTATGAAGATGTGAGAGGAGAGCTTGAACGAGATGGATAGTAGACAGAAGACAACACTAGGACAGTAGGACGATAAAACATTCCAGACAATGATGCAGACTTGAGGACAGTAATGATCGACGATATGGACAGTAGAAAACAAAGTTAGCCATGGCGTTTGCGAAGGAAGTTGGTGTCTGGAGTTGGACCACTTTGAGTTTGCAGTATGTTTTATTTCATCCGTGTGTAGAGCCAACCTGGACAATTCTGATTTTTCTCTTGTTGTTATGTTCATCCATGTCTTAAGCCAACAGTGAGTGAAAGGACAAGGACAGATTGAGAATGTAGACGACTATGGTGTGACGACGCACGTTGAACTAATCATCGTTTGACAAACTTTCGATCGAGGACGAACCGTATCATTTTGGACTTCAGAATTGTAGATTAAAAATGAGCGACGAGAAAGAACTCTTTCGGACTTTTCGCGACTCAACATTTGCGTAGAGAGGAGCACTTTAGCGACAGAGGACAAGACAGGACAAGGACGAATGAGGAACCTCTTGTGTGTGTGGAATTGTTATTGAAATGCTGGCCAGCAAAAAGTGTATTATGTATTCGTGTGAGTTCATTGCTCAACATGCTGTAACTTGTATTTAGGAAGTTGATGTTTGCTATCAGCCTGGGGGGATATTGACTTTTTTGAATTTGATAAAATTGAGGGTAAACAGAGATATAGGTTCAAGTGGATTGGTGATGCTTTTGGAGTTGAGGTAAGTTGATGTTCAGAGTGTATAGAATTTAATGTCACTTGTGATGACATCAAAATTGGGGGGTCTTGCAATTTGTAATTGTTGGGGGGTTGCAACAACATTGAGTGAATGATGCCAGGCAACATAATATGTATTGAATGTGTAGTTTGTGTTGTACTATTGAAGTAAGAAAATTACAGCTGTGGCTTTTCCATGATAAGGCAGCAGCAGTATGGTATACCAGTTGGTTATAATTGAGGTATGAGTTGTGTGGAAGTCACATTAGAAAAATCTCAGTTGTTTTGCCCTTGATTTTGAGGGGGGGGGTCAGAATTTAGTGAGGGGTCAGACTTAATTTAGGAGGGATGTGAGTCTAGTTAGGAGCTGGGTTTAATTTGTGAAGAGATTGAGTTCAGGAGATGCATTTTGGGGGTGGGAGATATTGCAAAAAATGAGCAAATTCCTGTTTTGGAAGTTAAAACTATGGAAACACTTCAGATGGCAGGTAACACTGAGGAAGTTGCATTGTGTAATTTTTGTAAACATGATGATGGTTCAGTCGAGGGTACAGCATTAGAAGGGATAAAGTGGAGGTTGTTTTGATGAGAAAAATCTTGAGTTATAATGATTAGATTTAATAACTAAAATACAGTGAATTGATAGGGCTATTAATACGGGATTTTCTTGTGCAAAAAAGAGGTGAGTTGCAAAAACGCACAAAAAAAATCACAAGTGTGCACAATTATAATGTGGTATGTGTGTTAAATTTTCTCATAAAGAGAGCAAGTTTGACACTGAAATAAAGAGGTTGACTACATTTTTGTGATTAAATGTGCATTGAAATTGTAAAACGTACATGTAGTGTACTTAGACATACAACCTGTTATTTTGATTGGACACCTGTAAGACATGTTACATTGTCATGACTTTTGTGGTCGCATACTTGTAGATGGTTGGCCCATATGTTTTAAGATGCTGTGAAGTTTAGTGATGTTGCATTTGTGTTGTACTATGTGCTGTGGTAAGAAGTTGTAGTGGCCTAGAGGTTGAGTTGATTATTAGTCGGTTCTGAGAGGATGGAGTAGGTGCGTTAGTGCGATTGGTGAGTTTAAAGGGAGTAGGCCTGGTAGTCGGACTTATATTGGTGGGGTAGATTATGTTATGGGGATTTAAATATTGGAGTTGTGGAGTTATAGTTGAGGGTGGAATATGTAATTAATTTAGGGCAGAGAGTAAGTTGGTCTATTTCAGAGATTGTCGTCTGACCGTTCTCCGGCCTGAGTTGGCCTGCAAACTGTCAGTATGCTTGTAGGAGATAGATTTGCGCTGCTCATTTTGGGAAGGGTAGTGTTGGGTGAGCAGAGTTTGGAGGGGTAGATTAGGCTAGTTATATTGATGGACCAAGTATAGGCTAGAGTCGGGGAGTTGAAGG
This sequence comes from Ophioderma brevispina, assembly GCA_023653785.1. Classification (NCBI taxonomy): domain Eukaryota; kingdom Metazoa; phylum Echinodermata; class Ophiuroidea; order Amphilepidida; family Ophiodermatidae; genus Ophioderma; species Ophioderma brevispina. The sequence continues at coordinate 8,865 of JAMKCH010005084.1, forward strand.
CAAGTTGTCTTTGGGAAAGATGAGTGTGAGTTGATGGAATATGACATGAATGATGAAAAACGATTGTAAAATCATTGAGTTTAAATTGAGTCATTAAATGTCGGCTTCTGAGACTTAGTGATTTACTACGGTATACTCAGTGGATAATGTATGTTTTGATTACAATTTGATTTTGTAATGGTTGTACGTGCATGTGTTGAACTGTTGGGCGTAAAGAAAAGGGGTAGTGCTATCAGGTAGCAGTTTTGGTGATAATGATGTGTAGTTATAGAATGTGAGTAGTAAATTGAGAACGTCTGGTACAAAAGGAGTAAAGGAGATCTCGTGAGTAGAATTGTGTAATTTCGAGTATTTGGAGTTTGGGATAGTGCGCTTGGATGAGCTGGTATTAACAGGCTAATGCTCCAAGACCCAGGTTGGGCGTGAATTCTGTGATAAATGAGGAATTAATCTTTTGGGGTGTGGTCCCTGAGTTGTGGAGTAAGGGCATTTGAGCCAGGCTAATGTGGGTTAGGATGCGTTGTAATTGCAAACAACAGGTGTAGGCGTCATGTGTGGATTGACGTACATATACCGGATTTTTTGTTTGTTTAATTTTTTGTTGATTGTGTACATGTCATTTATTGTGGGTATGATGAGCCAACTGTGCCACAATAAATGAGGATGATATTCAGAGTTAACTTGCATGTGAAATGTTCATGTAGCATGTTTGAAGTCCAATAGGCCTTTAAAGTATAGGTGGCCATTTGGTATTAAATGTGGTGTTGTGTGTTGTATAAAAATTTATAGGTTCAAGATTGCCTTTCAATGGGAGTCTAGCACAGTGGGGTCGGTGTGTGCTGATTAATCTGGTGCCTGCTAAACAGCTTTCATCGAATTAACCATCCTCAGCATGCGGTAGAATTGGCACTCAGTAAAGGTGTGTGCGCTATGGAATCTATGAGGTCAATAGTAAGTTTGGTTGGTGTTTTGGTATTTGAAATTTTAGAAGTTATGTTGTTGCTCGCCACCACATAAATAAAATATCTCAACAGGGTTCTGAATAATAACATAACCTCATCACCTCAAAATGTGTATCATTTCTGTTGTGAGGGATACTTGAGAAATGGAAGGAGCACAAAAACAAATAGTTTGTGTAAGTCTCTTTGTTCTTTCTGACAATTGGTAACATTCAAAAATCCAAGTGGGCTTGGATGTATGAAATTAATTTCCTTGTAATATTGAAAAGATTATTGCGAAAACTTGCAAGAAATTTTCACACATGTGTAATTGGTCCCCGTGTACTTTTGTAATATTTGGGCTTCCATGATGAAAATGGTAGTGAAAAATGTGTAAGTGTTCAACAAGTATGGTTGGCAAATGCTGTATTAGGTATTAAATCGTATAAACATAAAGATGATATAAGACATGTATAGTGTGCCATTTGAGTCATAAATGCAAGACAGTGTGTATACCTTTATCATGACGTGTTTTGAAAAGATGCAGCCTTAAGGTAATAAATCATTTTAAATCAAGTATGATGTGCATTGTGGTGACTGAATTTCAGGTCGCAACGGTGATTTCTTAATCGCCAACTTACCCGCGCATTCTCCCGACCGCAGCGCGAGCGCGTCAAAACAGCGCCCTCGTTCGCGCATCATAATATATTTTTTAAAAGGCCGTCCCGCTCACACTACCAATATATATTTGTTAACATTTCGAGCATTTTAGGTATTAGATAGAGGCACGACAGGCGTGCGATTGATTAACTCCCGTCTCATGTTCCCGCGCGCGCCAAATATACTTGTCCCGCTGTGTATATTGGTTTATTACAATATAAATTATCGTTCTCAGCACATTAGGCACGCCGACGTGGTTGTAAAAAACCAGAGCTTTTATTATACCTCCAGTATTGTGTTTGCCTTTAAAGGTATAAGAAAATTCAACCACGAATAATGCGAGAGTGTTTATCTATAACTTTTATAATGTAAATATTCTCTCTAAAACTCAAGGTGCTCCACCCGATTTCACATTTTCTGTTTTGTAGGAAATATTTTGCAGGTGAGATGAGAAAAATACAAGCTTTACAATGGTATATACCAAAATCTTAGGCCTGATGGTGTGAAAGTTGGGGTCGAGGCTGAGGTCGGGTGCCTCTTTAATTCCTTAGATTTAAATTTAAATCTTATCGAGTGTGCACTCGCCACAAACGAAGAAAGAATGAAAAGTCAATCGCTTAAATTGAAATTTCAATCTCTGGAATTAAGGTAAAACTAAAGAAACTAATGTTTTTGTTTTTCGATGTAAGCTCTTTCGACAGGATTAATTGAAATGTAGATTCAATAAGCGGTGTGTTTGACACATACTGATTTTGGTAATTTTCGGTTTTCGACCTTTTGGTTACGATTTGACAACCAACTCCGTAAAAGTTAACATCTTCAGTTTACCATGATAGATTTGATTAGTTTCCTCTTCTTCGTCATTTTATACAAAGTTATTAATATGTTTGTAGAATAGGTATGATGCTCATTTTTAAGATCAGACTTTGTCTAGCGTGTTGATCGTGTTTGTTATTATATGGTTATATCTTCTTGTTTTGTAAGTATCTGCCGAAGAGGGCAAACCAAGTTGTTTTTCTAAGCGAGCCCTGCTGAGGTCAACATTTTGTACCATTGGGTAGCGGCATGATATCTAAAATTGGGTGATTTTTAACCAATTTTGGCCCCAAATCGCTGATTGTTTCCAAAATTTAGTTATTTTGACCCTAAATCAGCGAATTTTGCCAAAATCCCTCTTTCGGCCGGGGGGAGGGGGATGGGGGTGAAGAAAAAAAATTGGGGGGGGGGGGGGAGGCAGATGCAGAAAAATACTCTGACGATCCTTTTTAGCGCTGACCCGAAAATTACCTGAAAAGCCCATTATCAAACATAAATGAAATAATTTTATTTGAACTAAAGATTGGATAAATCATGATTCCCTACACCACGCGAACAGACGTCATAAAGGAAATAGACCAATTAAGGTAATTATGGATATATACAAAAAGAATAATTCATAAAATGGCTATTATCAGCAAATGTATGCTTGTGGCTTTATAATAGCACTCCACGAGGTAGACAGTGAATATGTTGAAGCTGTCCCTTTTCGTCAAAGAAAGTAAAATGACGCGTATTTCGGTCAAAGAGAAGGCATGAATAACAAAACTGCGGTATCTCGAAGCCAGGCCCGTACGCGGTCGCAGCCCCCAAATCCCACAAAAGGGGCAAAAGGTCCACCTTTTTGCTGATTTGTTTTGATAAAAAGGTCCAAAATTGAGAGGAACTTTGACAAGAAAGTCCAAAAAAGGACCATTTTAGGGTGGTATGGTCCACTTTTACCAAACAAGGTCCACTTTTTCTAAGTTCAGCACCCCCAAATAAATTATCCGTACGGCCCTGCTCGAGGCATACAAATTAAACTGCGTTATCACATTAATGAACCTTTAAATTGTCTTCTAACTTGATCAAAAGCACCTTTCCAAAAACAAAATGGAGCGCAGAGAATACAAGAATGCTTTTCTGCTATAGTATGATTTCAAATTAAGTGAGACTTCATCCATATTTCCATAGGGGTGATATTGATATGGGGTTCAATCGCCGGCCATATGGAGAATAGGCCTTTGTTGCCATGCCATTACAAACATATTGTGTCCATGGTACAAAGTTACTTTACAGAATCGGCTTACTGGAAACTGATGCATTCAGTTCTACAATGTCTGTTATTGATAGAAGGACACACGCCGTGGTTGGCCGGAATGTCAAATCCGCTTTGTGCTAATTGTATAAAGCTGTACAAGCCTTTTTATCCTCTGACCCTTTTATAGAAGATTTCATTCTAGGAAATTCCGTGCTGTCTTACGCGAAGGAAACACTTTTGGATTGAAGAGAATAATCATCATAATGAGTGCAAATAACTCAAGGCATTAGTTACAGCTGTAAAATCTATAAACTTAAATTAATTCTCTATTTAAACAATACGTTGCAGGTGATGATCATTCTGTGACCGTGAAATTTATAAATAGTGGTTGAATAACCTATTAACGATTACATTAATAATCACAATATACTTAACACTTATTTAATAATTTGCTTCTGACGATTGTAACCGTGGTGCGGTTGCTTACTTTGAAGAGATTAAGGGTTCTTTCACAAGTCTGATCTAGCTCATAAATATTCTTGTGGTTTATAATTTTGTATGTGTTGTTTGTTTTCATTCGAAATTGACACGATAAGATTTGAATATATTTTCATGACGTATTCTGAATGATTACTTTTTTTCAAAGTGACATGCTGATTTTTTTCAACTTGCTGAAATTTGCTGAAATACTGCTCTGTCTCGTGGATGTATTATCGACTAATGAAAAATGATGACAGAAGTGCGACTAATGGGATATTCTACTAGAAAAATTGGCCCTTTCCAAATCGATCGATTAGAAAGTTTATCTATTCACTGGACTAATCACTGGCAAAACTTGTCATGCTTGTCAAAGTGCTGGGTCATATTAATACAGTGTCCGTGTGATGCAGTGGTCATACACCCCCCCATCTGTTATTGTGTTCTCCTGGGAGTGCTGTACGGCATCATTAGTTTCAAAACCCAACTGTACCCAAAATGGCCTCGTCTACAGATCCACGGTTTATTCCGGGCATGTTGCTATGGTAGCTAGGACCAACTCTTATCATGGGGACACTCAGTTCTGCACAACGGTCCCAAATTCAGGGATTATAAACAATAAAATTCGATTGTCGAACGCCTCCAACTGGATAACGTTTTCCACTCGTCTTGGACTGGCTTGTCCTTGAGCCAAATTTTTAGTTTGGGGCCTCAATCGTCAGATATAGTTTAAAATGTCTCGAACAACTAAAAATCATTTATTTCAACCAGTCTTTCCACAGAGGTGTACCAAGTGTCAATCGGGAAACAGGGTCTAGTGGAATAATTTTCCCCCAAAAAAAAAAAACAACTCCCACATCACTCCACCCCAATATTTCCATATATTAAAGACAATAAAAGCAGGAGAGTGACGGAGTGGATCATTACAAGTAGTGTCATTTCTGGGATGCGTTCGGGGACAAGCAGCAAATGGACGTATTGGGTTAAAGAAAATACATTTATACCCTCCCTAAGCAAAGGATGGCGGTGGACTGTTTCAGGTTATAATTTGACAGAAGAAGAAGAAGAAAAGGGAAGTTATTACTCTTCCAAAATCCAAATACATGAGGTAGATAGAATTAAACGTATAAAAGTCAAAACCAGTTTAGGAATCTTTTTTCGTGATCCAGAGTCAGTACATGTGCAAATGATTTGCTTAAAAAATTTAAAAACAGGGTGACTAAAACATCGCCAGAAATAAAACCTTTCGTCGATATGTCGGTTTTTTTTAAAGGTGATTTCGTGATTCCCCAGCACCTGTCTGTTTTATTCATCGTTCAATAGATTCCTTAGGGAAAGGGACTTATTTCACAGCTTTTTAGTTGATCCCGACCTTGTGGGTTTGTGTTATAAGCAAATACTTGTTTTCCCATGGTCTCATAGACCATATTGCTATAATTTACCAAAATACAAAATTGCGAATTTCTTTCAGGTATAAACCGAGTTTTGCACATAAGGATGGTTACACTAAGGCATGGACATGTCCTTCTTTGCTGTGGTTTTTTTCTCCATCGGGGGCTAGGGGAAAAACACGTTAAATTCATAATAAATTATTGAAAAATCAGTATAACCGTCTGTCCACAAAATTGTTGCACTGAAAAGGAAATAAAATGTCACTTCAATTCATTTCCCCCAATATCAGTGACCAATGGATACCACATTAGACTTCAGCAAACCAATGGAAGTTAATAAAGATATCAATCACCCGGCCCCGGTATGCGGTTATGAAGAGAAAAACACCTCAGATTCCCTTCATCTGGGAGTGCAGGACCTTGTAAGTGTCGCCACCGCTGATTAGATTTCAGCTGTTAAACCGCTCTCCAAATTAGACTGATTACTTTTTCAGGACCAAAAAAATACTTATCCTCATCACAGATAAATAAATATTGAGCTTCTAGAGTGCGGGTTCAATAAATTTGGCCATATTTTCATCATTTATTAGAAAAGGAAGAAGAAGAAAACCATGAAACAAAACAGCATGAGAGAATGTTGCTGGGCAAAGCTTTGGACATAACAAACTTTGTGCAGACCAAAATCAGTAACTTATTGGCTTAACTTCATTTTCTATTCAATTTTTACCGCGCTTTTCAAAGAAAGAAGGAAAATTAGTGTCAACGGGAACCTATGATTTTATTAATGGTTACAATGGTTAGTTATTGGTGAGAGAGGACGGGTATTTGTCACTACCCCGAAATCGTTGGGCGGTGGTAACACCTGGGTATAACAATGGTCCCACATACGGGCCCATATATTTAGCTCATGGTTTGATGGAAGTCTATAAAACAGGGTGTCTCAAAAAAAATTGTGCTGTGATTTTTTCAGGATTTGCGCCCTTTGGGATCACTTTCAAACCTGTGAAAATTTTGTGCACAGCATGAGCATAGGTCAGTTATCTTCTTTTCCTGCAAAAATTAGAAAACTTCCATCAAACACCTTGTCCAAATATCGGCAGTTATGCAAGATCATGCCATTTCAATTTCTGCCAATGGGATTTACAACAGTTAAGGGAGTTGAGTGAGAGGGTAAAAAAACTTCGGGCTGAGAATTTTACTTATAGGTCTCTAACCATGAATTTTATGGAATCTTTATGACCAGGCAAAAAAACAACCAGAATGCTTTTTTTCTACCAAAAATACAAGCATTCTTCAATTAATGGCATGACATATATTGATCCAAATTTCACGTTTAAAACTACCCCTATACCAGCTTTCATTCTACCCCTCCAGAATGTCAATCATGCTTCCCCAAAGTTGGTGTTGCTGTACAATTCCGGGAAAAGAGGCGTCCTCACTAGGGATTACTCTGGCCAGGGTTAGTTTAAGTGGAAGTAGGGTTCATGAAAGGTCATATAGGGGCACAAAGCTCGTAAGTAGGGCTTGCGGTCAACCCGCAATCCAAATGGACCACTTTTTTACTGGTTTCTTTGAAAAGGTCTAATTTTTTTAAGTTAGTTTAGATGAAATTTGACACAAGTTTTCTTCTGAGATGAAACGCACAAGCCCAAAATACACTTTGGGAGAGGGTAGGTTCACTGGTACGCAAATATCTACAACCCCGCCCCGACAACGTCCACTTTCAATATTCACACCTCAAATAAATTCTGCTAATGACCTGTACCTGTACGATTGGTCCACTATTAACCATGCTCCAATTTTGCTGAAAGCATATCAAAATAGCTTATCTTGTCGCAAGAACTCACTATCATAGTTTTATGTAGTATACGATTTATAGTAAGAGAGCTGTTGGCTGAATGCTCAGCCCAATTTTTCTCCCTTCACTCCTTTACTGTGTACATCCCATTTGCAGAAGTTTAAAAAGCATGATCTTACATAATTGGCCGATATTGGCATAAGTTGTTCGTGAAGTTTCTAATTTTTGCAAGAAAAGTGAAACTGTCTGTGGCTACCGCTGACAACAACATTTTCACGGTTGTGATTCTAAAGAGGGCGAAAGTCGGGAGTACAAAAAATCCACACAAAAAAAAGCAACCAAGTTTTTTTGAGACACCTGTTAATCCATTGGTCTCTGATATTGGGAAAAAGAAATTGAGGTGACATTTTATTTATTTTTTAAGAAAATGCAAGGCATACCGCAACCTCTTCTTAATGAACTGCACAAGGAAACTTTACGTGCAAGCTCGTTCAAAACGAGATTGATTAGTGATGCCTGACGTCTGCCACACAGCCTCATCTTTGGCCCCTAGTTTCTAAATCACGATAGCCATTTATCGCTGCTAAAATACAAGCGAGCAAGGTCCACTGCAATTTTGAATTTTCGCGCAAAGTGATGTTCAGAATAATTTCTGTCCTGACTGTATTACTAACTTAAAATAGGTATTAAATGGTGTCTAAATTGGATAAAGATCCAAGCAGTGTGTATAAAGCAAATTTCTGATATAAAAAATAGTGAAAGGAAATATAAACAACTTTCGCTCAGACAGATAGCTGGAAATCAACGCATCGCAACCACGCTGTATGGTTAACAAAATTGAACTCAATTGTCCTGGTCTTCGCATGGTGCATAAACTCCCATTCACACCACCGCTGTTGATTTGCAGACAGAGTCGCCCCAGCTCGTCATATCGACGACCTGGTTTAACAGGAGCACGTCCCATTACTCGCAGTCAGTACCGTTTACAGTAGTATTATTGTAGCGTCGTTTAGTTAGGACTTGATATAAAATGCTAGTTCGCTTTACCCCAAGTTCAATGTAATTGTTAAGATTTTGAAAGCCAATATCGGTACGGTTAAATGATAGATGGATCTCAGCCTTGATAAAACTTCGCTAAGTGAACATTTTCAAAGTTTTTTGAAAGAGTTAATCTTCTGGCATATTTTTACTCAACATAGCTCCGATTTGGATCAAATTTGAAATGTATTTCTTGATTTGAAAGGAGATCAACGAAGGTTTAACTTACCACTGCATGTACAATTTTTGTACAAAGTTTGTAATAAAGTAAACAGATACGAGTGGTTTTAGATCACTAGTGCAATCTAATTAATATTCCAAAATCCACGTGACTGTGCACACGGGGAACGTAAAATAAAGACCTTTCTAGACTCTGCGGCCTGCCTGAATGTGCCAGTTTAGTGCGGGAACAGACAGTATGTGATTGATGTAATAATTTATTGAATTTACACTGTTTTTCCCTAGCCCTCGATGGGGAAACATGGTTTTTTACAGTGGGTTATTTGGTCACGCCCCATTAGGTATACATGGATTACTGATGCTAACGGTTCAGATGATATAAAAATCTAAAACTTTGGAGGTAAACGGGGGACGAAAACTGGGAGTACGAAAATGCCCCCTTTAATGTCATATACGGAAACCAAGGCATTACTTTGCTTTAAAAGTAAAATTACACCACTTACTGCTTGCTTTAAACTATTATTTTGGGTATTGTATATGACTATAAATCTGTCGTTTCTGTAAGTCATAATCCACATGATACCAGGTGAAATTATTTCAATACGGACGTTGATACTGAAATAGTAAATGGCACCGGGTTAGATATACTCGCGTAATAAGGGTGTAGCCATCAACATGAGAAGTTCGAATAGATAGTTCACTAATCCAAAAGAAATTAGCTAATGGCCTGCCAGCTAATGCGTGGAAAATGTTAACTACTGGTTATAATGCTTATACCTTAACTTACAAGGAATAGTTGTTTTTATTCATACTAAAGAGGTTACGTCTTAGAACTATATTTCTTTCTATTGTGTTCTATTTTGAAGTGTTGTAAATGTATGATCGTTTTAAACCATAATAGCTGACTTTACACCAGTGTAATTTCACTCCTTGGGTGAGTGTTAATGAATGGTCCCTCTTCTTGTTGGAGAGTGAATCATTTACTCTTTACATTTAAGGTTAGACTACACTGAAGGTAACTACGTTAGGTGACACTTTAACACTAGAAACGTGGTGTGTTCGATAAATACTTGATTTCAATGACGCGCAAGTAACATTTAAAAGGTATATCATCAATCAATTTGGCCACAATAGTTAAGATGGTGCCGTGATTACCAAGTGTCTTGACATCGAATATCCTCTTTTTCTACCTGTAGAAAAGCAGTGTCACCATCATGCACGATAGGGGACATCCAGGCAGCAAATCAGGTATTAAAATGACACCAACTCAGAATCCTGAAGGCAGTAACCCCATCATGTCATGGTAAGAACACCTTGGATGTGATTTACCTCACACATTTGCGCTTCTTTGAGTGAACGGTTTCGTGAAGTGTCAACGCGTTCAAGAGGTTTAGGTGACTTTTAGCCGGCACCAATCTAAGTTCTACCATGTACCCCTTGCCAAGCATGCGACAGGTAACTCAACTCCTACTACTTAAAAATCTAATTGTCCTCATGAAATGTTTTTAAAAACGTGTAAAAATTATGTACTTAACTGACGGGATAATTTTTTTAAACCGGGGGGAAAAACGGGTGGACAAGACTAGAAATGGGCTTATTTAAGGGCATAGGTTACGCTTCCTTGGAGATGGTGTTAAGTCACCTGCGTGTATTATTACCTCTGCGGTGACTTGATCGCCTCAAGATATTAATACCTTGGAGAAACCCCTATGAATGTGTAATTTCTTGATACGCTTCAAGCTATAGGGCCATGTGATATTTCAGAGCTTCCGATGGAAGCATATCTGATACTCTTTTAAGTTGCAGAAAACAAGTTCAAGTAGTGAGAACCAGGTTGTCATCATTTCGTATGTGTATTTCTATCCTCATTTGATATAAAGAAAAAGATTATACCTCCTCGTGGGATCACCGGTTATGGTTACTATTGACCTATATTTGAACATCTGTGTTATTTTGTTACTTTGATGTATTTGTAATATGGTTTGGCCATGGGATCAAAAGGAAAAATTGTTCATTTTGATTACATACTTCGACGAAGTAACCCATTTTTCCCCATAAATAACTAATAAATTTTATAGTACCATTTATTGGTTATGGCAATTGTAAAGGCTGACATTTCATGAAAATGAATAAAATGCATCTCAACTTCTTTTTCTGAATGTCTCAGTGATCCAAGCGACCTACATGTGTTGCCTATGCTACCATTGACTCAAGAAATGAATGGCATTATTGAAAGTAAATCCACATGCTATAAGCGAAACAAAGCACATTCAGATTCCCCTTTGTTTATTGGGAACTGCAGAGCCTTTGTAGCCGTTTGTTACTGTCCACCAGGTTGAAGAGATGTCAGTCGTGATATAGACTGTATATCGATATGCCCAGTTTTGGTAAGCGTTTTCACATTGAAGTCTCAAGTACGCAAATGAGTATCATTAGTGCCTTTGTATTCTGTCATGCACTGTAGTGTTGAGTGGGCATCATAGCGGTAGGACGGATCACTGGCACGCCTTTGTATACTTGTGACACCTCCAATATAAACTCTACCCAGTTTGATTGAGTCTGGCCTCGTTCCGCGATAAAAAAACTTTGAGGTTCTACTGTGAGTTCAATAATTTTGACTGTATATTTCATCATTTATTGAAAAAAAACTAACTGTGAACAAAACTCACGGTGGAAATGTTGCTTGGTAGCTGTGACCTAACATTTTAGTGGCATAACCAAGATCCATACCAAGACACTTACTTCGGGACCCCTCCTTTCTATTCAATTACCACAGATATGTAGAAAACAATACAAAGAAGGGGAGTCAACGACCTATGCTACAACCACGGTAAATTGGAAAAAAAATGGGTTACGACGATCGCACAAGTTACTGTAAGTTAAGTTTTTGATGTTCTGCAGCAAAGAAGTTCGGTCACATCTGCCAAACAAGCTTTCTTTCATGATTTTTTTGTTCTCTTGGCTTCTTTTATCGGAAAAATGATGAAATATATTGTCGAAGTTAATTGAACGCACAGTAGAAGCCGAAGATTTATTTTATTCGTGAAACGAGGACGAGTATCTTGCGCTTTGCTGTCATGAAAAAAAAAACTAGCTCGATCTTAATCTGGTGATGAGCACCTGAAATCTTTTATAATCTGGAAGTACAGAGCCTTTATTATTACCTATACATTTGAACAGTAATTTTGTAGTGTTTATCATCCTGTTGGCATACCGCGCGGATGTACCTGGTATATCAACACTGCTATATTTCCTCGAGTCAATGCTGCCTGATCCATCCTACTGGTCCTGATTATTTAGGAAAAGAAATTGTGATGATGACATTTTATTCAGTTTCAATCAAATGTGGCAACCTTTGCCTTGACATAATCCCAGAGTATTTAAAGGTATAATTAAGACAATATTAACTGAGCAGAAATCAGTTAACTTCGCCGATATGCGTAACCATATATCCTTATGCAAGCATCTTTCTCTCTTGATCCCATGGAGTAGTATGCTAAACGAATTATTTAATTGTCGTTTAATTATAACTTTTATCTAAATGTTTATCAGTTATATAACTTACCCACTTTCCCCCTCTCTCTCTCCTCTCTCGCTCTATGTGTGCCTGTATGTTAGAATCGGCTAACCTTTTTTTAGGTCGATGGAGGCGAGCTCCTTACTTTGTCTTACTTCATCAGTCCACGTGTTATCAGATGCTTAGTTAGTATACAAATGGTCATTATGACTCACGTTTTCTTGCATCTTAATTTTTATTTCCATTCAAATCTATACAGAGTTAAAAGGAACAACAATTCCGACAAGGCGGCGATGAACAATATGCCAAAAGGCCAGATACGGACATCCCCTGAAAACTGAAAAAAGGCAGATACGACAGCCATAATCTGTCAATACCTATGAGAGTCATACTGACACGCACACACACCGCCTTGATTCCAAAGAAGTAATTACTCATAAAAAGTCACCTTTGATAGATTTCACTGTTTTACAATTTAATATCCAATGAGTTCCAGTGATAGGCCCAGCAGATCTATCAGTTTTTGATGGAAAGTCGTTTAGTTCTTAGTCGTGTACTATTTTGGCAAATCCTTCGTGTGATGGTCCTGGATGTTTGCTCGTTTTGAACAATGTGTGTCAAACACTGTTGTAATGTATTGATGTAGGGTCTGTACACACAATTAATACATCAAATAAGTGGTCGGATGTAAAGTTTCAAATCATGTCTAATTAACCCAAACAGATAATCAATTGTAGCTCTGAGTATCACGTGAAATTAGTTATTTGTCAGAAGCCTTATTAAGAGAGGTTTCAACATTTTGCCCGCCTCAAATTGATGTAGAATTCGAACACATTTCCATTCCGGTATTTTAATTAAACAAGATGGTTAAATATCATGTGTACAATTTCTGGCTTAGGCCTGTCTGATTTTTATGCTATTCTATTAGTACAATTGTCGCTAATCTATACATGAACAACAAGAAATAACGAATTTTGGAGAAAAAAAGTGTCTCCAGTCGAAAAATTGGACTCACCCTTAAAATAAAAATAGCGCACGAAGGCAGTGCTCAAAGACAGGAATCTCCATCGCTTTTTCATGATATTGCACAATCTAATCTTTGCGTGAAACAACTTTAACGTTTATCGACGATGATGTTCCAGTGGAGAAAGCACAACGCAAAACCAGCAACGGTAAACTATACAATACCTTCGCACCTACTCCATATCATGTGCTTTATCCTTTAAGGGAATAAGCACATGTAACAGAATAGGTGTCGATAATAATAATGTATATATGTTCAAGCAACTTTACATTAGTATGATTTACAATGTTTGCAATGATTTCATTGCTTTTACACCATGGCTTCATTTAACTGCTTGTTGTTTCCTTTGAGCTTTGACGCGAAAACTGTAATAAACAGGAGAGTTGATAGTCGACTTGCCAAGACCAGCTGCGCCGCAAACCGATAACCCATTTTTACACAAGAATGGAGGATGTACTCCACCTTATTTAGTTTCAGGAAAAGGAAGTTTCAGGACGCATTTGATGGGAAAGCTATTTCGATCGAATTTGCTTGCTTGCTTTCGTTAGCTGAAGATCATTTTGTGGAGGGTGTTTTTGGGGAAGACGGAGAGTAAGCCTTGCAGTGCAGTGTTCACCTATTGAAACATCCTTCATGGTTTATAATATGGAGACATTTATATAGCCCTCTTGGAAAGTATCTCCACAGCGCAACAGACGCAACACTATCAACCCCTATTTTTGACTAAATGGACAGTTTTTAGACACTACTATTTTGTTCTTTTTCTCCCTTCGTCTACGTTATTAATCACCAATTGCATTGTTAATTGTCTTTTTCAATTCCTTTATATTCGTACTCTGTATAACCTTAACCCTAACCTTTCCTTGACTCGTGATCACAACCTAAACTGATAATAACACTGAATTCTAACCCAAATTGAAATTTTTGCAAAATGGTTGTTTACATGACACTATAAGTATTCCTTCAAAGATATTGTTATACCTGACTGATCATCTACCTTATTTTATGTCTTTGTATTCTTCTCCTCCATGCCCTTGCTTATCTTTCTTATCCTCACAAAGCCTGTGACTGTTGTATATTATTCCAGTACGGGGACGGACCGCTCGGATCATATCGTTGGCTGTGAAACTATGCTAACCAATGAGTTTATTTTCGAACTCGCTGATTGGACGTGATTACTCAAATGTCACAACAGTCAGAGAAGCCGTTAAATTGAAAGCTCGAGTGGTGTTTCATTTGGTGCATGAGAGAGAGCGAAAGAGTGATAGAGAGGGAGAGAGGGAGAGTGAATATCGAAGAAATGAACAAAAATGTTGACAACTATATCAACAAGACCGTGCTTCGAATCGGCAATGTTAATCTACTTCTCACTCCGGCGGTTGTTAGCGACATTTTAATATGGCATTTCAAGTCACGTCCACATGAAATGTCATGGAGTTTGTCGAATAAAGGAAAAATCGTTTCTGCCATTTGAAAGTGACCGCTTTGTAAATAAATGGCCACGGGCTTTCATACGGCATGATTAAAAGGCAGTCAATGCTAGAGACTGTTCTGTCCAGAATATCACTGGAATCATCTTAAAGAATACTTGATCTTGGCGGTGTCCAATAATAGGTAATTAAATATTGGAAAAAACTTGGCACCCTATTTCACGCAAAGCGGAGCATCTTCCTGTTTTAATCATTGATCGTTTATGAATTGTTATAGCTTACTTTTTGGAGCAGTGCCTACAATAAAGAAGGTTCCAGGAAACTGTGAACCCCTCACTTGGCAAGCCATTAGGGGTAATTGAGGGGACAGAATTAAGCCTTTCCTTTGTAGTTTTTATGCAATGTTCAACATTATCACTACATCATTACCACAATCCGATCTGAGAAAATGAAAATATTTCATAAGACAAATAACAACATCCATAGTCAACCTTCAGATTTTTGAACAAACAAACTCATCTAGAGTCCCGATACGAGTGACAGAGAAGCGGGAAGGTCTGCTAAATGTGACCGACAAAAGGAGATCAATGGAATCATAAAACTGTGGATTTACTCAAATGCAATCCCTGCAAGGCTCTAGCTTTGTGGAGAAGTTGGAAGCTACATGCAAAGTACTTTAAGAAATGTGTAATTATAGCAGAAACAGCACTAAACAAGTGTCTTTAAGATCGTAGTAATGACGGTAAGAAATAACCACATCTTTTTTTTTTTAAATGCATGTCAGCTGACTGCTTTTCACCTCAGACAAATATTCAAAGAATAGATCATCCCCAGCCTCTACCGGAAAGTCCTACAAACTGATTAGAAGAAGTTTGCATAGTGGAATGGTGCCAGAGAAACAGAATGGGAAGAAACGCCCCACAGTTATCAATGAAAGTTTCAGAGGGCAGGCAAACGAATTGGGTTTAATAACCAAACCAAACCAAACCAAATAAAAAAATATAATAACCAAGAACATGAACACAAAAAAGCGCCCCTCACCATCGCCAACGTCCAAAACGGTTGAAATGAGATTATGCTTTATGGGCTTTACGGAACACATGGACAATGTTGTTGCAAGCAATATCCTGGAATAAAGTTTTGCTTCTTCGGTCTTCCAGAAATAGTTGCATTCCACCGCAGTCCATTCACGACACCTCCATTCCAGTGCAACTTCAGCTCTGCGAACGGATCATCTAGACGCCTAACCCCCGCAGCCGCCGCGCAAGTGTCTGTAAGCCTGCTAAAACTAAAACGGGGATCCGGCTGCTCATACAGTCCACTTAAGGGTATTTAGCCGGCTGACTATGTTTCAGTTGTAGACTTATGGACCCTCTTTATCACATCATGCGGGGACAATTGAATCTTAATTATTCAAAGGAACAATTACAAGATTTTGAATCTTAAAAAGGATTTTATATGGGAATAAACCAATTTTTGGAAAAATAAAGATTTGATGACGTCACGGCATTGATTGGTTTAATTATTTTGCTTCGGGCGGGGACCCATTCAGGTAAAAATGACGTACGTATGCCCTACATTGGAAAAAACAACCGATTATCGTCATCGTACGTCCGGTTGTTGAATCAGTAGGGAAAAGTGTACATTTTGTACTGTTTAGACATAATAACAGGTGTTCCTTTTGAAAAATAATAGCACTTTGGTCAGAGGGTCATGTACCTACCTTGATTAACATAGTCTGATTTCTATATATCGGTCTCCCGCAGAGCAAACGGATACCTGATACCTGACACGTGACCTGGTTCCTGACACGTGACACCCAACTATTCATCTCGTTCCGTTTATAACTACGATAGCGGCAAAGCATCAGCATTCTGTATCTCTCTCTCCGTTGTCCCAGCGTAATCGATCAAGATGTGAGACTATACATGGGTTCGTGTATTAAATACTAGTTTCAATGCATTTGGAAGGCGTAGTACAGACTATTTTCAATGCAGTTCAAGTCATAGCAAGTCTGGTCATATTGTGGTACTTTTCAATGACGTACTTACAGCATCGGGGATAATGTTCAATTCACATCATGCACAATAATGCTCCTCTTAGTGATAGCCATTAAACAGTAATAGTAGGAGTGTCATGTCACGCATGATTTGAAACATTTAATCATCAATGATAAGCTTATACTGCCTCGGTGAAAACAACCCATCACATGTGACCGGTCATCTCAACGCAAAGACTTGCATGGCACCGAATGTTCGGCTAACTCTATCCATTTTCCTGATCCAATATAGCAACTGTTAACTGATTTTGTAATCGGGGCTTCTCTCAGAGTCGTGGGTATCTCATGGAAGGTGATTTGTTACCATTTGGAATCAAAATTGTGATTGGAGGCCAAAACTACTTGCATGCAATACCATTGGGTTCCGAATTTGAGACCCTCAACTTTGTTTACATCCAAATTTCAGGTGATGAATTTCAGCTGTGCTTTAATTTGTTTTGTATTGAATGTACAACTGTTTAAGAGCATATATTTGAGGGAATTTTTTGCTTCTTTATTTTTCAAATATGTCATGTCAAAACTCCAGAAATCTTAGGGGCCTATTTAAAGGCAAATGTAGACGAGTTCCACCCCAAACCTAAAAAATATCAGTAAGTTTCTTGTTTGATGTGGATAGGTTAAGTATTAACTTACCCTTTTCTGTTCAAAGTAGTAGTTCCGCATTTACGATCTTGACGATCAATGTTTTTTGAGGGTGTCAAAATTTTGCACCATGGTGAGTCCCTCGCGACGGCATGACGACATTGCTTTTTTTGCCATGAAACACCTTTTCATTTCTTTCTCTACTCCTTTGACCTGAGGTGCTTTTTTATTTAAGACAAATGAATCTGATGACAAAATTAAAAATTGGGCTTTTAAACCCAGATATTTTAGAAAATAATTTTTTTTCGACCTGTCTACGTGGTAGGAGATAGGCAGTGATCTCATTCCATATTAGAAAAATATGGGACTGAAACTGAGTCTAGGCAAAGGCTATATATGCACGACTGTCGTGCACGAAATTCTAAATTGGCTATCCTACATGACAATACCACAGGCTTATCATTAAGTCATAACACCATATTCGACAACAAAACCACTCAAATGGTAATTATGCTACAGGCCATGCAATAATAGGCCAACGCAGTGTAATAATCAGTAAATTTGTAATTGTGCAAATTATCTTCAACAGATTAGGGCCCATTCCACACATCGTTGCCACTGTTTTCCATCGTCACATCGTATTAAAAGTTAACATCACTCATGCTTCTGTTAAATTACCTGTGGATAACTCAAACTCCAATACTATCCCCTGCAAATAATACTCTATCAAACCTACATACCCTTGAACATACGGCCATATCTACAGAGCTATGCGCTGTAGCCATGCGCACCGATACACTCTAATATCAAAACAGCCCTATTATAATTATATACACCCCAAAACCATTGCACTCCTGGGTTGTGGCCCGACTGCCAGTCATGCGCAACCTGCACTGTATCATGTTGAACGGCTGCAACAGTCAATCCGATGTGTTCATTTCACCCCCTCAGGGAAGAGACTGGGAAATACCGCACGATTGGTTCCATGTCCTTGCCTATAAAATGGCAATCATTGATTGATACCGTAGCAACCACACACAGAAATTGCAAAATGACAAACAATACAAAATTAAAAATATTTTTGTGTTATTTTCGTGGCCTTGACCGATTTGTATGTTCCCAGGTAATTTATTTTGATGGTTATGGAAGAACGGAAGAAAATGCCGTAACTTTGGAGAACTGAGAAAATCAGAGCTGTCCGTTTCCAATAGCATTATTTGTTGCAGGTTTTTAGGCCCGACTTTGCATCTAAAATGTGCATCATTTTATTTGTTTGAAAAATGAAAATTTTCCATTTAATATCAACCATCACCGACTGTAGCATGCTAGTTTAGACATATATCTATCTGATAACTCCTATTTCAAACAATTTCAAAGATGGTAACAACGCGAAATCCAACAAAAATGTACCTTGACAAAATCCATTTTAATTTACACTTTTTTCATAGCAGTCATTCGAAGTCAGTTGAGTTGCTGAAAAGAAAATAAGCAGTATTTGTGTGACCTGCGCTTTGACTGTTTGGAGTGAATTTTATGGAGAGTGAATGGTTTACTCTCTTACATTTAGAGACTACAATGAAGGTTTGTATGTTAGGGTTAGACTTTCAACACTAGAACGTGGGATGTTCGATGAATACTTGATTTCAATGACCTTTAAAAGGTGTATCATCACATTGATTTGTGCACAATATTTAAGATGGTGCCGTGATTACCAAGCGCCTTGATGTCGAATATCCTTCTTTTTCCCTACCTGTAGAAAAGCGGTGTCATCATCATGCACGAAGGGGACAATCCCGCGCAGCAAATCAGGTATTAAAATGACCCCAACTTATTTCAAATCCCTTAAGGGCAAGTAACACCCATCATGTCCATGTAAAGAACACCTTGGATGTGATTTACCTCGCACATTTGAGCTTCTCTGAGTGAACGGTTTCATGAAGTGTCGACGCGTTCAAGAGGTTTAGGTGACTTAGCCAGCATAATCTCATTTCTTTCCTGTACCCCTCGGTTAAATGCCAAGCATGCGACAGGTAACTCAACTCCTAAAAATCTAATTTTCCTCACGAAATGTTTAAAAAACGTGTAAAAATTATGTACTTAACTGACGGGATCATTTTTTCAATCGGGGGAAAACGGGGTGCAAAGACTAGAAATGTGCTTATTTAAGGGCAATAGGTTACGCTTTGGAGATGGGCTTTAAAAGTCACCTGCGTGTATTATTACCTCTGCGGTGACTTGATCGCCTTCAAGATATTACATCACCCATTGGAGAAACCTCTATGAATGTGTAAACTTTCTTGATAGCTTAATAGCTATAGGGACAAACGTGATATTTTCGATCTTCCGATGGAATCATATCTGATTACTCTTTTAAGTTGCCGAAAATAAGTTCAAGTAGTGCGAACCATGTGTCACATTTCGTTTGTGTATTTCCTATCCTAAAGAAAAATATTATATATACTTCCCTCGTTGGGATCAAACGGTTACTATTAGACCTATATTTGAACATCTATGTTATTTTGTTATTTTATGTATTTGTAATATGGTATGCTAAACGAAATTATTTATTGTCGTTAATTATACTTTATATAAATGTCATAAGTTATATAACTTGCTCTCCCTCCCATCTCTCTCTCTCTCGCTCGCTCGCTCGCTCGCTCGCTCGATGTGTACCTGTAATGTTTAGAATCGGCTACCTTTTATATATATCGATGGCGGACGAACTCTTACTTTGGTCTTACTTCATAAGTCCACGTGTTATCAACTTATTACAGATGCGTAGTTATTATGACATATGTCATTCTGACTCACTTGTTCCTAGCATCTTAATTTTATTTCCATGCAAATATATATACAGATTTAAAAGGAACAAACAATGCGACAAGGCGGAGATGAACAAAAGGCCAAAAGGCCAGATACGGACATCCCCTGAAAACTGAAAAAAGTTGCATACACAAGCCATAACTCTGCAATACCTATGACGAGTCATACATGACAAGCACTCAATACAGCCTTGATTCCAAAAGAAGTAATTACTCATAAAAAGTCACCTTTGTATAGATTTTTAAAACGTACCACTGTTTTATCAATTTAATATTATCATCCAATGATTTCCAGTGAATAGGCCCAGCAGATCTATCAGTTTTTGATGGAAAGTCGTTTTGATCTTGGTCGTGTTACTATTGTTGGCAAATCCTTTGTGTGATGGTCATGGATGTTTGCTCGTTTTGAACAATGTGTGTCAAACACTGTTGGTAATGTATTGATGTAGGGTCTGTACATACAATTAATACATCAAATAAGTGGTCGGTATGTAACAGTAGTCAAATCACGTCTAATTAACCCAAACAGATAATCAATTGTAGCTCTGAGTATCACGTGAAATTAGTTATTTGTAAGAAACCTTATTATTATCATTTCGGTATTTTAATTAAAATAAATGGTTAAATATCATATTGTTACCGATTTTTTGGCTTACCCTGTCTGCATGTATGATATCCTATTAGTAAAATAGCCGCTAATCTATACATGAACAACAAGAAGTACGAATCTGTGATAAAAAGGTCTCTCCGGTGGAGAAATCGGACTACCCCTTAAAATAGCGTACGAAAGGCGTCTCAAAGACCGAATCTCCAATCGCTGTCATGATATTGCACAATCTAATCTTTGCGTGAAACAACTTAACCATTTGTTAACGTTTATCGACGAAGATGTTCCAGTGGAGAAAGCACAACGTCAAAACCAAGCAACGGTATAACTATATAATACCTTCGCACCTACTACGTGTCACATGCTTTATTCCTTTAAGAGAATAAAGTACTGTACTGAATCGGTGCGATAGGTATAATTTAATATGTTTCAAGGCCTTTCAATCGTATGATTTAACATGTTGCATGATTGCCAGTTGCTTACACACATGCTTCATTTAACTCTTTTGTGTTTTCCTTTGAAGCGGTGAAAGCGAAAATGTAATAAATAGGAGAGTTGATAGTCCACTTGGCCAAGAACCTCTGCGCCGCAAACATTAACCATTTTTATACAAGAATGGAGATGTTACTCCACCTTATTTAGTTCAGGAAAAAGAAGTTCAGGACGCATTTGATGAAAGCCATATTTCCGAATCAGAATTTGCCTGGCTTGCTTTGGTAGCTGGAAGATTCATGGGTGGAGTTTTTTTGGGGGAAGACGGAGAGGTTCAGTGCAGTGTTCACCTATTGAAACATCCTCATGGTTTATAAGATGGAGCATTTATATGAGCCCTCTGCAAAGTATCCCAAGCGCACAGACGCAAACACTTTCAACCCCTATTTTTGACCTCCACAATATTTCAAAGAATAGAATCACCCAGAGCTCTCTAGGGTCTCTAACCGGAAAGTCCCTACCATTGGAATGGTGCCAGAGAAACAGAATGGGACCAGTCAAGTTAACAACGTTTTAGATATGTTTAACAATGTTCTCTTAAATTTGAAACAGCGTTTAAAGTTAACCATGCTTTGAGAATTGCTTTTATTTTAGCGAGCGTTTAATTGCGATTTTAAACCAGTGATTAGCGTTAAACACATCATTGAGAATACTGGCCTTATCATGTATTCAACGATCTACTTTTCATAGACTAAAGAAGCACTTAATCATGATTACCAGCTCATGTGATGCCTGTCTTAGACTGTTTTTCAGAAATTGAGACATAACATTTAACACCTCTCAAAATGCAAGTTTTATTTACCGTCATTGCGCAACATGTTTATTTTCACGATGCGAATATGCTATTATTTAATATCAAATGTAATAACCCTTTTTGGAATGTTAACAAAGGTTGACAAGCTAATTTGAATCTCTATGGAAATACTTTTGGTCAATACTGGTAGGCTTACTGGTTGGTTGAAAAAGAGACATAGCTAGGGTGTCCTTTTGCACAAAGTTGTGCCACCAACTGGCCTTTGTTGAATACAACTTTTGGCCGGGAAACATTTTTAAGCACGAGTCGTATGGAGACAATCGTGCGCTGTGAAGTAGAACTAGTTTGAACAAGTTTCTACATTTCGTCTGGACAGTGGCCAGAATATTAAATGGTGAAAAATCTATGTGCGTCTAATTGGATCAAATTGGCTGCCTTCAGTTTACTAATAACAAACTCTTATTCTTGGGCACCACAAGCTGGGTTCAAAGTGGAGTCTGGATGAAATCATTGTATTGAATGTAGATGTCCATCTTTATTTTAAGACCACAACACAGAACGGTATACCAGGACGGGGTGTCCCCAAAGGGTCGTGCCACTAACGTGGTATTTTTTATAATAATACTAATAATCATACCCGACATTTATAAGCCCTTTTTCCACAGGATACAAGCGCTGTTGCCTATTATTATTACGCTTTCAGAAATCGTCACAATCATTTCGCTTCACCTAGGGCCGTCAGCCGGCCAAGCGCACATTGCCTATCACACTTAGATTGTAATATCCCCCATAACAAGCTACCCGAATATCGCTTGGGTCGACGAAGCAAGTGGGTAAATTGCCTTGCCCCAGTGCACACACATTGCCACGCGGCTCGAACCCACACCTTTTGATCGTGGGGGAAGTCGCAGTCATATCCACTGAACCACATGTGCCCTCGTGTTTATCGTGTTTTAGAAATCCTACGAATTTGAAACGTCACGGCCACTTGAGAGTTTTATAATTGCGTTTTTATTGAAGTAGTCTGAAATAAACTGATTTTACGAACCCCTTGAGGAAATAGTTTCAAAATCCCGATACTCAGCATGGGATGGTGCCTTTTTGTCAGGTGTTATGACAGGCCAATCAGCTGCTTGTCCTTTGTTTTGCTGTACTCAATTGTTCCCTCTCCCTGTTCGCGGGGCTGCAAGGCTTATTGTTTGGTTCACAACGCATTCTTCACGAGAGGAGTAAGGTGGTTTCACGGAAAAAAATTTCCCACCCTCCGCACCCCAATTTTGCACGGTCCCTCCCATTGCCATTTATCTGGTGCATTGGTTACATTTTCTGTAATTTACTATATGCATGAGGTGGGCCTTGGTAGTTACTACGGGGGTTAGTTTTAGTATTCTGGTATTTTACTGGAAGGGGCTTGAAAATTTACCAGGTTATTAATGTCCTTTCATTAAGGCATGACAGATTGGTACTTTAAGATGAAAGTGAAGGATGCACTCAAATACTTCTACGTAGTTTTACATAGGGTGGGACTTGGTACTTTACCTAGTTGGGATTGGGTACTTTACCTAGTTTAAATTAATTTATTTAGGAGGCCTCAAATGCTGTGCAGTAATATTTTCTTGGTAACTATAATGGGGACTTGGTTACTTTACCTTGGTTGGTTCGGACACCTTATTTTAGTTTGGCCTCATTGATCATTTCATCTGTTTATACGTTGGTTATTGTGTCGAAATTTAGGTTGTGGTTTTTGAGGTAAATTAAAACAATGAAGGGTGATTTAATGCGAAGGTGGGCTTTATGATATAATAATTTCATGGTTTCTTGAGGTACTTATTGGGCGGAAAATTGTGTCTTGGCAATAATTTTTAATTTATATTTGGTTCAAAATTTAGTTAATTTGCCAAGATTTAATCATACAAAATGTGTGAAATATTCGGAGTCCTAATTATTTAGGCTAACTCAAGATTTAAAGTTGGTATTTGTGCATTATGTAAATTACTTGCATAAATTTAAATTTGACTCCAAGACAATTTACTATATCAATATTTAATAGGTACTGTATGGCAATAAGATAAATTTAAGAAATGATTTCTATGTGAACTTCTTCAAGAAGTTAGGCAATTTGACCTTCCGGGTACTTTACTGGAAGTGGGACCTACAGGTAGTCTAGGATGTAGGTTATTTTGTAGGACATGGAATTGGCAAGTGGAATAAATTGGAATTACTCCTGACAGATGACTGAGCAAATTTGTGTGGTCCAGTGCTATTATTTCCGTTTTTGGGGTAAATATAGATGTATGTTTCACATGCTGTACAATTTCAAAATCGCTATTCATTAACACGCGTTTGATAAAGCATTCTATTTTGTCGATTCTAAATTAAGTAATTTCACATAGAGACCTATTTTGTCGTATTTCTATCGTTGCTAACAAAAACATTGCGTCACTATATGCCCACTTACCAACTTTGGCCATTTTCAACTTTTAATATTATCTTAAACATGTTAAAATGATGCAAGCTACCCGAAAGCCTTTTTGAAGACCTTTTCAATTTCATCATCCAGAACCTGCTGTTGAAGTTACTATGCAATTGCACGTAAATCTTGCGACTTTTCCGGACCTTCTATGACTTTTTCTCATATTTCGTCTCCAAGAATTGTCATTAAAATCACCTATTCAGGTCAAACTCTGTGCCTGGTACGGTCGATACATTCATTTATCCTTTTCCCATTGCATGGCCATCGGACCTTTGTTCTGATTACTGATGGAAGACCTCGGGAAATTCAATTCATAAAAGTGCGCCAGTCAACCTTTTTAAGGTATGAATATCCAAAAACAACGGGCTACTATAGGGAAGAGTGGGGTAACGGCAAACACCTTTTGTTAAAGGCTATAAGTACAAAATAAGACAACCGATGGAAGATTGAAGACGAAAAGGGAGTACTATTGTGCAGGAACGATTGCAGAACCACTATCCAATCGAGGTTTTGTGTCTTGTTATATGTGGTCCGATGCAATGACCTTATGTCGGAATGATTGGTGTGTCGACCACATAATTGGATGACCTATTTGGGATCGCTGTCCCTTTTTTTTAAAGCTATTAATTTTGATGCAAGCTTGTCTAATTTTTCAAATAAAATAGGCTAGTACAATGTGAGTACCCAAACGTGCATAGTGCACTTAGTGTCCAGTGTAAACGGGCCTCGACCTTTTGCCCACCCAACCAAATCATGGTGGTACCATAATCTATTCATAAGTTTGATCGTATGTAAATGATTCCCACTTCACAGGGCACCATCCAATCACTGATCAATAACATGCTATGGATGAGCGATTACCCACACACTGTGTGCATGAACACTGGCGAGTAGGCCTGTTTTTACACATGTTGGAAGCCTTGATAGAAATGGTTGTTTCGGATCTTTTCAGCACCGTATGTCAACCAAATTACACCACCTTATAGAAAATAAGATTATCTTGGTTGTCAGCTTCTACGAAGAGTATAGGTCTAACCGTTTGTCCATGGCATCCTCTTGAATCTTGCCCAGCAATCACTGGTGATTTTTGCCATAGAGTTAGCATTATACCCTACCAAAATACCACTCTTTATAAATTAACCATTTTCGGATTTTTCTGAATGTTCTATCAAAATAAAATTCACATATGTTATTGATGATAATATATTCTACAATTATAGCTTCTACCAAGAAAATCCCATGAGCACTTTTCTCGCAACGACGTGAGTTTTCTCATGTCCTATGCGTTAAGCACAGAGTACGCATGACAGGTCCTAGGCCTATTGAATGCACTGTGTGCACAGTGAATAGGGAAATGGACAGTAACTGCAAGATGGCTCTCTCAAAATTTGTCAGAATATCTGGAGAATGCAATGATAATAGCTAGAATAGCCACTCGGTGCAAGGACAGAGTATGCCGCTCCAAACCCAATTACTCAATTAATTTGCACAGATATCACTACTTTAATCAGGTTGAATTTCGCTCTTTCGACGGTCATTTAAATAACCTACCTCTGCTGAAATGCGCACTAAGCGCGCAAACTGATGCACTTTACCATTTGGAAGGGAGTGTAGTTCGTTATGGAGGCGATGATTAGTCGATTCTGTGCCTTACCTAGAACGGCGCCCCTCCCCAACTATGCCGATGGCTAGTGAAAGATTAGACTGTAGAATTACCGGAAGTTGCTCTTGGCATGGACAACTAATAAGACAAGAGTAGCGATTCAACTGCTTGTCGCGCTAAGTGTTGAAGTGACAGAAGGTTTTGCGCATTGTACAAATATTCCAGTTCATCTGTATTGGGTTGTTTTGCGTGATATTACAAGTGCAGTACCTGTCCAAAAAAATGGTCTTATGATCAAAACACAAAAAATATCAAGCATTGAGAGTGCCTTTAATGGAATCTCTTAAGTCCGTTAATATTCAATGTTTGCAGTGCATGCCTGCCAATGCTGCCTACAAAAATTGTCACTGCAATCACTGCATCTTGCCAACGCAATGCAGTTTACTGCAAACGAAGTTAAAATTATTTTAACTGGCGATGCAGCAAGATGCAGTGGGGTGCAGTCCAGTGGTTTGCAGTCTGCCAAATTTCCGCAAGTTTATTGCAACTTACTGCAAAATCCGTTACCTGCAGTGACCTGAGTTGTCCTGCAGTAAATCGATTAGGAGTTCAGCGGACCGTGACGGAACATTGCAGTAATTTACTGCACAGCAATGCAGTGCAGTAGAAGTAGAACGGACCCTTTTATAGTAGATAGGTGTAGATTTTCGTGCGTGAACGCTGTGCTGTACACAAGACGTAGATTTAGCGTCGTTCGATTCAAGCGAACTGATTGGTACATACAGACACGTGACTACAAATGTCGTCACGCGTCCAAGCGCGCGGTTCCGCATTGAAGAATCCCTGTTGTGTAATTCACGGGATTCACAATACTTTGCGCTTGCCCCAGAGGGTCTATTTTTAGGACATTTCTTCCTTCAAGCAGCAACGTAACGTGTATAGACTTACGTCAATTGAATGTGTAGTGATAAATCGCAATGCATTTTATAATTACAAGTATGGAAAAATATTCTGTGTAAGTATATATTTACCTATGATATGATTATTTTGACAATAACACACGAACATCGATCAAACTCAATAACTCCTTAAGTGTATTACAAGTGCCCATACCCGCATTGCGGGTAATGTCAACATTGAAACGAATGATAAACAAGTCTATTGAAATATCACCTGACCTTTACGTCACAGGTCACTCTTCAAAGGTCATTGTTTTCCAAGCACTTCTGAAAACATCTCTCTCGATAAAGGTGCCACGTGTGTGCATGAAGTTGAGAGGAATAGCCTTCTTAATACCGTAGCATACGTGGACATATTAGTCTATGACAGCTTTACTTATTAACTTTGACTGCTAAATAGTTGAACCCCAGACCAGTTTGTGTATGTCTTCCAGCAACCCCACCCGCCTGCTTATTGTGTTAACAAGAAGTCTGATATAAATTTCGATTTTTCCTGTTTCGTTCTTTATTAATGTACCGTAAAGACGTGACAAAAGTAAAACTCTCTCAAGCGAGTACAATTCACTCCAAAAGAGTGAAATAAAAGTAATCACTGTAGGCAATCATTACGCAGTGTAATTCACCCAAATGCAAAAGAGTGAATTTCACTCTTTTAGAGTGACTACGGGCCCACTCCAAAAAGAGTGAAATTTTATACCTTATAAGAATACTTTTTGGGTCAAATTTTAACTTGAATGAATTGACACATGATAGCGTTTATCCTTGAGAATATTTCAAGAGTAAATTTGACCAAAACAGGATTCTTTGAAAGGTGTGAATTTTCACTCTTTTTCACGAGTGGGCCCTGTAGTCAATGTAAAAGAGTGAAATCACTTTTGATTTAGAGAGTGAGTTTTAGAATGTCTATCTCTCTTGGAGACGTGAATAATTTACTCTCTTCATCTCGAGAGAGACTACACTGAGGTACTACGTAAGATTAGAATTCTCAACACTAGAACGCGGGATGTTCGATAAATACTTGATTTCAATGACCTTTAAAAGGTTTATCACTTATCATAACATTATTGTGCACAATATTTAGATGGTGCCAGATACCCAAGCGCCTGATGTCGAATATCCATTCTTTTCCTACCTGTAGAAAGCAGTGTCCTCATCATGACGAAGGGGACAAACCCCGCAGCAATCGGTATTTTAAACTGGACCCAACTTATTTCAAATCCCTTAGGGGCAAGTAACACCCATCATGTCCATGTAAAGAACACATTATGGATTACCTCACACATTTGAGCTTGTTGAGTGACCGGGTTTCATGAAGTGTCGACGCGTTCAGGAGGTTTAGGGATTATCAGCCGGCATAATTCTTATTTCTACCCTGTACCCCTCGGTTAAATGCAAAGCATGCGACAGGTAACTCAACTCCTAAAAATCTAATTTTCCTCATGAAATGTTTAAAAAAACAGTGTGAAAATATGTACTTACCTGACGGGATCAATTTTTTTAACCGGGGGAAAACGGGGTGGAAGATTAGAAATGTGCTTATTCTAAGGGCATAGGTTAGCTTGGAGATGGGCGTTAAAGTCGCCTGCGTGTATTATTACCTCTGCGGTGACTTGACCGCCTTCAAGATATTACATTCAACAGTGGAGAAACTCTATGAATGTGTAAACTTTCTTGAGAGCTTAATAGCTATAGGGACATGTGATATTTCAGAGCTTCCGATGGAATCATATCTGATTACTCTTTTAAGATGCCGAAAATAAGTTCAAGTAGTGCGAACCATGTGTCACATTTCGTATGTGTATTTTCTATCCTAAAGAAAAATATTATACTTCCCTCGTTGGGATCACACGGTTACTATTAGACCTATATTTGAACATCTATGTTATTTTGTTATTTTTTAATATATTTGTAATATGGTATGCTAAACGAAATTATTTATTGTCGTTAATTATACTTTATATAAATGTTATCAGTTATATAACTTGCTCTCTCTCTCTCTCGCTCGATGTGTGCCTGTAATGTTTAGAATCGGTTACCTTTTGTAGGTCGATGGCGGGCGAGCTCTTACTTTGGTCTTACTTCTAAGTCCACGTGTTATCAACTTATTACAGATGCGTAGCTATTATGACAAATGTCATTATGACTCACTTGTTCCTAGCATCTGAATTTTATTTCCATGCAAATATATATGCAGAGTTAAAAGGAACAAACAATGCGACAAGTCGGAGATGAACAAAAGGCCAAAAGGCCAGATACAAAAAACTGTAAACTGTGACGCGAAAACTGTAATAAATAGGAGAGTTGATAGTCCACTTGCCAAGACCAGCTGCGCCGCAAACATTAAACCATTTTTACACAAGAATGGAGGATGTACTCCACCTTATTTAGTTTCAGGAAAAAGGAAGTTTCAGGACGCATTTGATGGGAAAGCCATATTTCCGAATCAGAATTTGCCTGGCTTGCTTCGGTAGCTGGAAGATTCATTTGGTGGAGGTTGTTTTGGGGAAGACGGAGAGTAAGCCTTGCAGTGCAGTGTTCACCTATTGAAACATCCTTCATGGTTTATAATATGGAGACATTTATATAGCCCTCTTGGAAAGTATCTCCACAGCGCAACAGACGCAACACTATCGACCCCTATTTTTTTACTAAATGGAGAGTTTTTAGACACTACTATTTTGTTCTTTTTCTCTTTTCGTCTACGTCATTATCACCAATTGCATTGTATTGTCTTTTTCAATTCCTTTATATTCGTGCTCTGTCTTCTGTCACCTCCTTTGTCTTCGGCTTGTTCTGCTCTGTGTATTTTCTAATTCTTGACCATGTTCCTAACTTTTAACCCTAGCATTAACTATAACCTCAACCCTAACCTGACTCGTGATCACAACCTAAACTGATAATAACACTGAATTCTAACCCAAATTGAAATTTTTACATGACACTATAAGTATTCCTTCAAAGATATTGTTATACCTGACTGATCATCTACCTTATTTTATGTCTTTGTATTCTTCTCCTCCATGCCCTTGCTTATCTTTCTTATCCTCACAAAGCTTGTATTACTGAACGTTTAAAAATACGTTGCGACTCCATAATGCAGAGTCTCTCGGCCTTTGTTCGGGCCTTTGTTAAGATGTGACTGTTGTATATTATTCCAGTACGGGGACGGACCGCTCGGATCATATCGTTGACTGTGAAACTATGTTAACCAATGAGTTTATTTTCGAACTCCCTGATTGGACGTGATTACTCAAATGTCACAACAGTCAGAGAAGCCGTTAAATTGAAAGCTCGAGTATTTCAATTGGTGCATGAGAGAGAGAGAGAGCGAGAGAGTGATAGAGAGGGAGAGAGGAAGAGAGAATATCGAAGAAATGAACAAAAATGTTGACAACTATATCAACAAGACCGGGCTTCGAATCGGCAATGTTAATCTACTTCTCACCCCGGTGGTTGTTAGCGACATTTTAATATGGCATTTCAAGTCACGTCCATATCCACATGAAATGTCATGGAGTTTGTCGAATAAAGGAAAATCGTTACTGCCATTTGGAAGTGACCGCTTTGTAAATAAATGACCACGGGCTTTCATACGGCATGATTAAAAGGCAGTCAATGCTAGAGACTGTTCTTTCCAGAATATCACTGGAATCATCTTAAAGAATACATTGATCTGTGGTCAATATAGGTAATGAAATACTTAGACAAACTAAATGTTACGTGTTTCACTATTTCCTTCCCGCAAGCGCAGCATCTTCCTGTTTTAATCATTGATCGTTTATGAACTTGTTATAGCTAGCTTTTTGGAGCATAAAGAAGGCTTCCAGGAACACTGTGAACTTGTCAAGCCCTTAGGGAATTGAAGGGGCAGGAATTAAGCCTTTCTTTGAGTTTTTTTTTTTTTTTTTTTTTTTTAATTATATTATTATTTTTGGAAATATTTCATAAGAAAAAATACAACATCTATAGTCAACCTTTCAGATTTTTGAACAAAAAAATAAAACCATCTAGAAGTCCTATACGAGTGACAGAGAAGCGGGAAGGTCTGCTAAATGTGGACAAAGGCAGCTCATGGAATCAGTGAACTTTGGATTACTTAAAATGCAATCCTGGCAAGGCTCTAGCTTTGTGGAGAAACTGAAAGCTACATGCAATACCTTGAGAAATGTGTCTTTAATAGCGGAAACAGCACTACAAGTGTATACTAAAGATCGTAGTAATGAAGTTAAGACATTCCACATCTGTTAAATGCATGCAGCTGACAGCTTTCACCTCGACAAATATTTCAACGATAGAATCACCAAGACTCTCTACCGGAAAGTCCTACAAAAAAAAATAAAAGGTACATATTTTTTCTTGTTACTAGACATGGTCAGGTCGGAGGATCCTGGGGGGGGATGCATTGGTAACGGGGGGACCACCTCATGGCTTGTGTTTCCTTGTGTTAAACGGGCCATTCACGTCGCCTGCTGAATTAAATGTTCGCCGGTTCCTTAATTATAAAATCGTTCTGTTTATCAACAAGCGCGCTGATTTGAGATTATAATTTCATGTGAGGGTTACATGTTACAAGCTTACAACCATGAAAGATATCATTTTAGAAATCTAGAGGGGGGGGCGCACTACTTTTCAAATGTGCCAGTGTCTCTTTAAAAGGGTTTATATGCATAACGCACGGGGAAACTCTTTATAAATCAGCATTTGACGTGAGATAATTTGGCGTTTGCAGTGATGTAAAGTTCGATCCAAAATCGCGGGCTTTAAGGTCATTTTGAAGAATCGATCCTGTGCGCGCGCAGCTATTTTTGTGACGCATTATGCGACTTATAAATCCCATAATAGGTTGTGTGTGTGTGTGTGTGTGTGTGTGTGTGTGTGTGTGATGTGCGCGCAAAGCGTCTTTACGAAGACCTAAGTGTTACATAGGAAAACTCTTAAATAATTTTAGATACATCATGGAACCTATTCTGGTTATTACGTAATAAAGAAAAATATCATATTGTGAGTTTATTTCGTAAAAGACTGCCCGTCACCCGGACAATTATTTAACAGTATGTTCATATAACCAGAAATAACTAAAACACACAAAAAATCCGGACTTAAGGATTTTGATCTAAACAAAGAACCCAAAAGAAGACCTTACCATTTCAGGAAGTATTTCTGAGACGAAGCCTTTCTTTTTGCTCCTCATAGATCAAATCCAAAGTTTATGATCGTTAAAAGCTTTGCATAAATCTTATTCTATTTTCACATGCGAGAAATACAAACCTACCAATATATATTTAACATTTTGAGCATTTTAGGTATTATATAGAGGCACGACAGGCTTGCGTTGATTAACCCCGTTCTCATGGTTCCCGCGCGCCCAATAGACTTGTCCCGCTGTGTATATTGTGTTTATTACAATATAAATTATCGTTCTCAGCACATTAGGCACGCCGACGTGGTTGTAAAATCAGAGCTTCCATCCAGTATTCAATACCTCCAGTATTGGGTGTTTTTGCCGTAAAGTATGTGTTACATATTTTCTTGTATTTTTGAAACATTTTTTTTTAACATTAAGAAACTACAGAGATATATGGTAATTCAATCACGAATAATGCAGTTTCGTGTGAGTGTACACTCAATAAGATTTACATTTCAATCTAACGAATTTGTCAATTTAAGTCTTTAAATTTTATGTTTTTTTTGATATAAGCTCTTTCGACAGGAATAATTTAAATGTGAGATTCAATACGTGGTGTGTTTGACACATACTGCTCTTGGTGATTGTCGGCGTTCGACTTTGGTTACTATTAACAACCAACTCCGTAAAAAGTTAACATCTTTTCAGTTTACTATGATAGATTTGATTAGTTCCTTTTCTCTTCGTCTTTTATACAAAGTTATTAATAGGTTTGTAGAATAGTTTATTATCTCATTTTTAAGATCCCGACTTTGTCTATCGTGTTGATCGTGTTTGTTATTATGTGTTTATATATCTTCTTGTTTGTAAGTATCCTTCCGAATAGGGCAACCAAGTTGTTTTTTCTAACCGAGAACCTTGGGATGTATTTTTATACACTTTCTCGAGATTTTGTCACTCCTTTTGTTAGTCCAAGACTAATTAGTGGTGATTTTTAGGGTAATGTAAATGGGATATTTGATAGTCCTCTAGTACACCGGAAATTAGGACGACATCTTTATTCTACTGTCGCTATCACGTCCCCTGAATTAACTTTTTTTTATCTGTTTGTTCATTTGTTTGCCGAAACATGGTTCAACGATAATAACACTCCTCCTCCGCTTACTTCAGCGGAAGAAAGATAACATGGGCAAAGTGAGCAGGCAAACTTCTAGAAATTGCAATAACTCGATCAGACAAAAATGACGGACTCTCTTAAAAATATAGTCTAAATATTATAAATGTGGGCACACAGCATAATAATAATTGGCAATCGTGCTGTCAGCGTCTCGAAGGAGGAGAGAAGATTTCCACGCAACATATAGTGGACATGATGGCCAATGTCTGAAAGCTGAAGACAAAATTCTGCAGCACATTGGGGATTTTCTCAGACACAGCTTTGGATCATGTGTGGAAGTCTGCATCAGCTGCAAATAGGCTTGATATAATCTTTGATTCTTTCAATGGCAAATCTGTGCAGGACTCTGAACGAAAATAACGTCAAGTCATGCTACCGATTAAATTGAATTAACAACAATCAATCGGGATTTACCCCTCCCTGTCGAGATATGGGTTGAAATTGTCTAGTTTTGTAGAGTTTCCCCATTTGTTGAGGTAAAGTGTATAGAAGGGTCAGACTCAGTAAACAGACCAATAAACAATATCCCTGATAGAGGGTGCTTTTCGAGATGAACAACAAATAAACAGATTTTAAACAATTCTTACTAGAACGTAATTCAGAATCATCTGCATGAGAAACTCATCCCAAGTAGCAATAACTTCTAAAGGCCAGTTTTGTAGTTATGGTTCATAAACACAAACAAAGGAGGAAAATAAGAATAATGGTTACCATAAGGAGCCTTACACTTTTTATCAAAATGATCAAAACTTGTCTTATGTAGGCATTCATTATCATTACCACCTAGATCTGCTACAATCGTGTGTCATTCAAATGTTATCCATGGGAATGCAAGTCGTAGTAGAGTAATAGCACAAATGCATCAGTAAATGAAAACAGCACTATGATCAGTTGTGACTGGCATTGACTGAGGAATGATACGAACATCAGCCTCTTTTATCTAAGTTAAGCTCGGGAACATCATTACTGCAACCAACAAAGGAAGAGAAGCAAGGTATCATCTGCTATCCTGAAATGAAACTTGAGTATATTTCTATTGTAAGTGAAGTTTGAGCTGATTTTTTGGCAGATTTCTCATGGAGAAGTGTCTGAAATGTCTCATTGTTACTATTTGATGACCAGAACCTACAGCGGTGCGGAAAGTATTTACCCACGGTGTAGTCTGTGGCACAGACTGCAAAAGATATTATCTAAATTGGTACTGCGTGAGAGACTTAACGCTATCAGTTGTCTCATAGAGAATGTGTATAAATGAAAAATAATCTCAAATATCTTCGAAAAACGAAGGAATTCTATGGAAATTTTTGCATCAGAGTGTCAGAAATTTTGTTCTCTTACGAGAACATCCCTCAACTGGGTCTGAGCCTATAGAACCTTTTGAGAAAATTGAACATTTCTATCGGTATTTTTTTACACACAATCTCTGTGGGCTCTGACGAGCACCAAACATTTTCCTACGGTGCTACGTCACTAGCTGGCTAATTTAATATGCACGATCATACTTTCCGCACCGCCGTACGTACCCAGAACCTGTCGATTTCGACTGTTTATTGGTGAGTCTAATCCTTCTATACACTTTACCTCAACAAATAAGGAAACTCTACAAAACTAGACCATTTCCATCCATTTAATTCAATTTAATTGGTAGCATGACTTGACGCTGTTTTCGCTAAAAGTCCTTCCCATTATTTGTCATGGTAAGAATCAAAGACTATATCAAGTCTGTTTGCACTTGATACAGACTTTTGTCTTTGACAGCTTTCAGACATTGGCCATCATGTCCACTATATGTTGTGTGGAAATCTTCTCTCCTCCTTCGAGACGCTTACAGCACGATTGCCAATTATTATTAGGCTGTCATCAGGAAATCGTCACAATCATATTGCAGCGTCGAGGTGGCAGCTGGCTAAGAGTACAACCCTATATCAGCACTTGGATTGTAATATCACCAATAACAGCATTGTATTGGATAAATCAAATCATCAAATCCATTAAACTGAGAAATAACTAGAAAATCATTAATATCAATAAAAAAAAACTGTAAGAAAAAGAGAAATGAAACCGCAATTATGTTAAGTACTGAATAACTCAACAAATGATGGAGAAAAAAATCAACAAATAGGGAAACACTGAAAAACTGGACCATTTCACCCCTTTTTGGCTATTAAAACATCATTATAAGGTGTTAAATCGCATTTGGCAGTCATTTTGAAAAGCGTCCTCCATTAGGAATACATTTAAGTGGTGAAAGTGGTGAATGTGACCGCTCTATACATTTGACATCCACAAATAGAGCAAAACACTGAAAAATGGGGCATTTCACCGATTTTTTGGCTATTAAAACATCATTATGAGGTGCTAAATTGCATTTGGCAGCCATTTTGAAAAGCGCCCTCTATTACGAATACATTTAAGTAGAGAATGTAACCACTCTATACATATGACATCAACAAATATAGGAAAACACTGAAAAACTGGACCATTTTACCACATTTTATGGCTATTAAAACATCATTATACGGTGTTAAATAGCATATGGCGGCCATTTTGAAAAGCGCCCTCAATAAGGAATAATTTAAGTGGTGAATGTGACCGCTATATACATTTGACATAAACAAAAATAGAAAAACACTACAAAACTGGGCCATTTCACCCCATATAGTGGCTATGAAAACGCCATTATCTGGTGTTAAATGGCATTTTGGCGGCCATTTTGAAAATGCCCTCTAGCGAAAAAAGTGCCGGGGTATCAAAAGTCTACCCTCACTTTTTTTTTTATGTCTGATGGTCTAGTACATGGCTGTGAAGAGTAACTTTGGGCACATCTTATGCACACGGGGACCCATCCAGCCGACGGACTAAATATGTTACATATGCATGTTGTATATCATATTGTAGCCCATGTTGAAAAGTTGTGAAAAATGGTAATTTTTTTTATCTTGTTGCCATGGTAACTGAACAGGGCCTCTGATTGGCTAAATACGGGAACAAACGTAACTGCTTACCAGTAACTTGCACTTACACCATACTTGGGTAGAAGGTGCATGGGTACAATGCGCAGAAAACCATGAAGCCGGATTTTTGATATGGTTGTCATGGCAACCAGGAACTGACCAATCAGGGAACTTTATGCCATAATTCAAAATTGAAGCCCTATTTAAAAAAATCCGGCTTCATGGTTTCACAGCCCTTGGGATGCTTAATATCTGTGCCAAATTTCATGTTGATACGACCTTTCGTTTTTGAGTTACGTTCGTTCCCGTTTCATAAAAACCCGATTTTCACCATTTGAGATATTGAGTGAAACGTAATCGAAAATACTAAAAATTGCAAAAAAAATATTAATTTGGCCCACAATTTGGAAATAATTGTTCATTTATTTAAAAATATAAATTATTACATTTTTGAGTGCATTTTGGTGCAAATTGGAGATGATCTAATGGGTTAACTATTTTTAAAAATAATCGTCTTAAATATCACTGGGTGAGTGATAATAAAGAAATACATAAGAAATGCTGTCGAGCTGAAAATTTTCGAGTTGGTTTGATGCATAATGAATTTATTTAATGTTTTAATAATTTAATTTTGAAAAAGCTTGTAATATGTGGTCATAATAATAAAAAAATATATTTGCTTAAAAATCACAGGGTGAGCACTTTTTACATACAAATGTATACAAAAACGTGCGAGACTTGCTTACTTAAATCGAGCATAAAATTTGAACGGAATGTCCTATTTACCTCAAACAAAAAGCAAATGAAAGCTGAAAGTTTACACTTTCCTATCATGCTATAATCTCAATTGTGCTAGGAGACTCATTTTCTTCAATTTGAAAACATAGACCTCCTTAAATTAAGTCAACATTTATTTACTAGCTCATCCCTATATATTGTATGAGTACCGTACCATAATGTTTTTACCAGTGGCCATTAAAATAATTCCTCTTACCTCTCACGGTGAATGGACAGACCTAACACTTTTAATGAGGTCTCACTTATCTTCTCACTTAATCTACTATAACAAACATAAACTTTAGTTGTGTCCTTGGTGTAGTTTGACTAAAAGGATCTTTTACGGAATAAAGCTGTACAATCCTTTTTATCCTCTGACCCTTTTTAAAAGATTTCATACTAGGATAATTCCGTGCTGTCTTACACGAAGGAAACACTTTTGGATTGAAGAGTATACATGTATTTATCATAATGAGTGCAAATAACTACAGGCATTAGTTACAGCTGTAAAATCCAGTCTATTTAAACAATACTTTGCAGGTGATGATCATTCTGTGACCGTGAAATTTATAAATAGTGGTTGAATAACCTATTAACGATGATTAATAATCACGATATACTTAACACTTACAATTTAATAATTTGCTTCTGACGATTGTAACCGTGGTGCGGTTGATTACTTTGAAGAGATTAAGCTCTTTCACAAGTCTGATCTAGCTCATAAATATTATTGTAGTTTATAATTTTGCGTGTATCCTTTGTTTTTATTCAAAATTGACATGATACGATTTGAATATTTTTGTGACGTATTCTGAATGAGTGCGTTTTTTTCACAGTGACATTCGGATTTTTTTCAACTTGGCTGAAATTTGCTGAAATACTGCCCTGGCCGTGGATGTATTATCGCTACTGAAAACACGTGACGAAGTGCGACTAATGGGGATCTTCTAACTCTAGTAGATTTCAAAATAGTGAGACCTCATTAAAAGTTTTTTAGGTCTGTCCATTCCCCGTGAAGAGGTAAGAGGAATTATTTTAATGGCCACAGGTAAAAAGTTTATGGTACTCATACAATATAATAGTAATATAGCTTTTTAAATAATTTTTTACCTAAAATAATTATTATTTCACATCTACTGATGTTTCAATTCCAAATCCATGGAATGAAAACAACCAACATTTATTTCATTAGACGTTTGTTGAACATAACTTACCTTTGACACTCAAAATCCATTCGTTATCGCAGCATTGGAGAAATAATGTAGTTCTTATATCGACGCGATGCCACCTAACATCAACTAAGTTTTTAATTTGGTCCATCCAAAAAAGGACCAAGCTTGTATTAAGAGATTAGCGCAAAACGGATTTTGCATCCTGGCCAACAATAGCATACGTCCTTCAATCATTAAAATACATTTGTATAACTGAATACATCAGTTTCCAGTAAACCGATTCTGTACAGGAACTTTGTACCATGGTCACGTTTTGTAATGGCAACAAAGGCCTAGTCTCTGCATGGACGGAGATTGAACCCCATATCAGTATCATACCCGCCCGATTATGCATGGAATCTCACGTAATTTGAAATCTACTATAGAAATTGGCCCTCCAGCTGCCTGATTTCCAAATCGATCGATTAGAAAGTAATTCTATTCACTGGACTAATCACTGGCAAAACTTGTCATGCTTGTAAGTGCTGGTGTCATAATAAAGTGTCCTGTGACTGAGTGTCCTACCACCCATCTGTCTATTGTGTTCTCCATTGAGTGCTATACATCATTTTTTTCAGCACTGTATCCAAATAATGGCTGCTCGTCTACCAGGTCACGGTTTATTCTGTGCAATGTTCTATGGGAGCTAGAAACTCTCCTCATGGGCCCTGGACATTCAGTTTCGTCTTTCACACCAACACCGGTGCAATTCAGTGATTATACCAAATTCGTTTGGAATGACTCCAACTGGAACGTTTTCCACTGTCGTCTTGGACTGGGCTTTTCCTTTGAGGCAAATTCGAGTTTGGGGCCTCAATGTAAGATATATAGTTTAAAAAGTCTGAACAATACAATTCAATCTTATTTCAATCAACCAGTTCTTGCCACAAGGGGCAATATCAATCGGAACAGTCTAGTGAATAATTCCCCCACAACTCCTAATCCCAGATCACTCCACCCCAATATTTCCATATATTAAGAGAGACAATAAAGCAAGTGACGAGTTATCATATTAGCAAGTAGTGTCATTTCTGGGTGCGTCGACCCCAGCAGGTGCAAATGACGTCTTGCGTGAATAAATACGAGTATATACCCTGCCCTAAGGCAAGGAGGCGGTGAACTTTTCCAGTTATACATTTGAGACAGAAGAAGAAGAAGAAGAAAAGGGAGTTATACTTCTTTCAAAATCAAATTGGTCATTGATAGGAATAACGATAAAGTCAAAAAACGCAGCTTTAGGGAATATTTCGTGATCCTAGAGCATACAGGTTGCAGTGTTTGCTTAAAAAATCTAACCGGTGACTAACAATCACCAGAAATAACCTTTCGTCGATATGTATATTGTTGTATTTTAAAGGTGCATTTCGTGTTCTAAGCGCCTTCTGTTTTAAATTTATTTCATGTTCAATAGATATCCTTGAGAAAAGCTTATACACAGCTTTTAGTGATCCCCCCGACCATTGGGTTTGGTGTTATAAGGCAATACTTGTTTCCCCTGGTCTCATGCCATATTTGCTATATTTACCAAATACAAAATTACGAATTCTTGCAGGTATAACCGAGTTTTGCAGCATAAATAGGTCCACATAAGACATGGGACATGTCTTCTATCTTTTGTTTTGTTGTCTCCATCCGGGGGCTAGGGGAAACAATGTAAATTGCATAATAAATTTTATAAATGCATATAACCACCGTCTGTTCCCAACAAATACAACTGGCACATTTTTTCTTAAAAGGAATAAAATGTCACTTCAATTCATTTCCCCAATATCAGATGACGCAATGGATACCATAGACTTCAGCAACACGAGTTAAAGATTCAATACAACGGCGCGGTATGCGGTGTAGAAAAACACTTCAGATTCCCTTTCATCTGGGAATGGAGGACCATTTATAGAATGTCCACAGCTTATAGATTTCATGCTGTTACGCTCTCCAATTTTGACTGAGTACTTTTTTCAGGACAAAATACTTATCCCCATCATTCACAGATAAATAAATATTATTGACTTCTATAGTGCGGTGGTGTTCAATTAAGTTTGGGCCATATTTCATTCAAATCATTTATTAGAAAAGGGAAACCTGAACAAACATCATGAGAGAATTGTTGGCTGGGCAAGCTTGACCTAAACAACTTTGTGGGCAGAAAACCAAATCAGTAAACTTTGCTTACATTCATTTCTATTCAATTTATCCCCCGGGCCCCCCACTGTCACCGTCGTTTTCAGACAAGAAAGTGAGTGTCAACGCCTATATTAAATGTACAAACTTGTTATTGTATTGTGAGATAGGACGGGTATTTGTCACTCTCACGGCGAATCGTTGGCGGTGTACACTCTGGCTATACGAATGGTCCCGGCACATACCGGGCCCCTTGTAATTATCTTTAGCTCATGGTTTGCTGAAGTCTACTATATATATATCCTTGTCTCTGATATTGGAAAAAGAAATTGAGGTGACATTTTATTTTATTTTCTAAGAAAATGTGCCAGTTTTATTGCGGGAACAGACAGAGTTTATGTGCTTGGTAATAATTTATTATGAATTTTACACTTGTTTTTTTCCCTTAGCGGCCCCTCGATGGGGACAACAAGGTTTTTTTAATACGTGGTTATTTGGTCCACGCCCCATAGTCTAACATGGATTCTGTATGTAACGGTTCAGATGATAAAAATCAAACTTTTTTAGGTAAATCGGGGGACGAAGTTGTGAATTACGAAATGCCCCCTTTAATGTCATTTACTGGGAACCAAAGAACAAAGGCATTACTTTGTCGTAAAGTAAAATTATGCAAAACCACTTACTGCTTGCTGTTAAACTATTATTTTGGGTATGTATTACTAGTAAATCATGTCGCTTCTTGTAAGTCATCATCTCACAGAATAATCCCAGGTGAGGGAAATATTATTTCAATAGACGACGTTGATACTGAAATAGTAAATGGGGCAGCTACCGGGTTAGATATAGCTCGGCGTTAATAATGGTCGTGTATCACATCTAACAATGAGAAGTTCGAATAGATAGTTCACAGTAATCCAAAGAAATTAGGCTAATGGCTTCCAGCATACTGGCGTGGAAAATGCTAACTAATGGATGCATTATAATGCTTCTACCCACCTTTACTTACAGATAGTTTTTTATTCATTACAGTAAAGAGGTTACGCTTATACCATTACTCTTTTCCTTTCTATTGTGTTCATATTTGAGTGTAAATGTATGATCGTTAAACCATAA
Source organism: Ophioderma brevispina (assembly GCA_023653785.1). Classification (NCBI taxonomy): domain Eukaryota; kingdom Metazoa; phylum Echinodermata; class Ophiuroidea; order Amphilepidida; family Ophiodermatidae; genus Ophioderma; species Ophioderma brevispina. The sequence goes on from JAMKCH010005084.1 coordinate 50,203, forward strand.
TAGCTGGACTTACACCAGTGTGAGTTTTATTTCACTCCCTCTGGAGTGAGTTTGAAAATGAATGTCCTCTCTTCTTAGAAGTGACATTTACTCTTTTACATTTATAGAGTTAGCTACACTGAAGTAACTACGTTTATGGTTACAACTTTCAAACCCTAGAACGTGGTGTGTCGAAATACTTGATTTCAATGACGGCGCAAAATTAACATTTAATGTTTATCATCACATACATTGTGGCACAATAGTTAAGATGGTGCCGGATTACCAAGTGTCTTGACATCGAATCTCCTTCTTTTTCCCTCCTGTAGAACGAAAAGCAGTGTCACCATCATGGGCACGAGGGGACAATCCCGCGCAGCAAATCATGTATTAAAATGACCCCACCTCAAATCCCTTAAGGGGCAAGTAACACCCATCATGTCCATGTAAAGAACACCTTGGATGTGATTTACCTCACACATTTTGGTTCTTCCTTTGAGTGAACGGTTTCGTGAAGTGTCAACGCGTTCAAGAGGTTTAGTTGACTTTTTAGGAGTCGGGCACAATCGTCATTTCTACCATGTACCCCTTGCCAAGCATGCGACAGGTAACTCAACTCCTAAAAATCTATTTTCCTCATGAATATGTTTAAAACGTGTAAAAATTTGTACTTAACTGACGGGATAATTTTTTTAACGGGGGTAAAACGGTGGAAAGACTAGAAACTGGGCTTATTTTAAGGGCAGGCAATGGTTACGCTGGAGATGGGGCTTTAAAAGTCACCTGCGTGTATTATTACCTCTGCGGTGACTTGACCGCCTTCAAGATTTACAAATCACCCATTGGAGAACCCGCCTATGAAGGTGTAACTTCTTGATACTTAATAGCTATAGGGCGCGATGTGAATATTTCAGAGCTTCCGATGGAATCTTCTGATTACTCTTTTAAGAAGTTGCCGAAACAAGTTCACGTAGTTGCGAACCATGGTGTCACATTTCCGTATGTGTATTTCCTATTCCTCATGATCAGCTAAAGAAAAATATTATACCTCCCTCGTTGGGATCACCATCTGTTACTATTAGACCTATATTTGAACCTCTGTTATTTTGGTTACTTTATGTAGTGTAATATTGGTATGCTAACAATTATTTATTTGTCGTTAATTATACTTTATATTCAATGTTAGCAGTTATATAACTTGCCCTGCTTCTCCCCCTCTCTCTCTCGCTCGCTTTGTGCCTGTAATGTTTTAGAATTCGGCTATCTTTTTTAGTGTCGCTGAGGGCTAGCTCTTACTTTGGTTTTACTACGCTTCATATCCACGTGTTATCAGATGCGTAGTTATTAATGACAAAGGTCATATATGACTCACTTGTTCGCTAGCAGTCTTAATTTTATTTCCATGCAAATATATATATACAGATTTAAAAGGAACAAATGTCACAGTGCTGCGATGAACAATAGGCCAAAAGCCAGAGACGGACAATCCCTGACAACTGAAACAAAGTTGCATACACAAGCCATAACTCTGTCATACCTAATGACGATATACATGACAAGCAGCACATACAGCCTTGATTCCAAAAGACTTACTCATAAAACTCACTCTTTGTGTAGATTTTTGCGCGTACACTGTTTTTAAACGCAATTTAATAATCCAATGAGTTCCAGTGAATAGGCCCAGCACTCTATCAGCCTTTGTTCGGGCCTTTGTTAAGATGTGACTGTTGTATATTATTCCAGTACGGGGACGGACCGCTCGGATCATATCGTTGGCTGTGAAACTATGTTAACCAATGAGTTTATTTTCGAACTCCTTGATTGGACGTGATTACTCAAATGTCACAACAGTCAGAGAAGCCGTTAAATTGAAAGCTCGAGTAGTGTTTCAATTGGTGCATGAGAGAGAGCGAGAGAGTGATAGAGAGGGAGAGAGGGAGAGAGAATATCGAAGAAATGAACAAAAATGTTGACAACTATATCAACAAGACCGGGCTTCGAATCGGCAATGTTAATCTACTTCTCACCCCGGTGGTTGTTAGCGACATTTTAATATGGCATTTCAAGTCACGTCCACATGAAATGTCATGGAGTTTGTGGAATAAGGAAAATCGTTTCTGCCATTTGAAAGTGACCGCTTTGTAAATAAATGGCCACGGGCTTTCATACGGCATGATTAAAAGGCAGTCAATGCTAGAGACTGTTCTGTCCAGAATATCACTGGAATCATCTTAAAGAATACATTGATCTGTGGTCAATATAGGTAATGAAATACTTGGACAAACTATATGTTACGTGTTCACCCTATTTCACGCAAAGCGCAGCATCTTCCTGTTTTAACCATTGATCGTTTATGAAATTGTTATAGCTAGCTTTTTGGAGCAGTGGTCTACATAAAGGCTTCCAGGAACACTGTGAACCCTCACTTTGGCAAGCCATTAGGGGAATTGAGAAGGACTAGGAATTAAGCATTTAATTGAGTTTTTTTATGCGTGTTCAACATTAATCACCACGTCAATTACTACAATCACGCATTGAAGAAAATTAAAGTATTTCATAAGAAAAAATACAATATCCATAGTCAATCTTTCAGATTTTTGAACAAAAAACTCATCTAGAAGTCCTATACGATTGACAGAGAAGCGGGAAGGTCTGCTAAAATGTGACAAACAAAGGCAGATCAATGGAATCATGAAACTGTGGATTTACTAAAATGCAATCCTGGCAAGGCTCTAGCTTTGTGGAGAAACTGGAAGTTACATGCAAAGTACTTTAGGACATGTGTCATTAATAGCGGAAACAGCACTACAAGTGTATATTAAAGATCGTAGTAATGAAGGTAAAGAAATTAACCACATCTGTTAAATGCAAGCAGCTGACAGCTTTTCACCTCAACAAATATTTCAAAGATAGAATCACCCAGACTCTCTACCGGAAAGTCCTACACAGTGGAATGGTGCCAGAGAAACAGAATGGGAAGAACGCCACCTAATTATCAATGAAATGTTCAGAGGGTACGCAAAACAGAATTGGGTTTAACCAAACCACACCAAATAAAAAATATAAACCAAGAACATGAACACATAGAAGGAAAGGAAAAATGGTCGAGAAGAAATCAACTGAGGACTCGGAAAAGAAAGATAAGAGAAATAAAGGAGGCAACTGGTCTAACCACGAGTATCACACATAGCAGAAAATATCTGGCATTTGATGAAAGCGTGAAGTTAAACACGCCTTAAACTACCTCCGGACCAAGTCTAAGTTTGACAACGTTTTAGATATGTTTAACGGCGTTTAAAGTTAACCATACTTTGAGAATTGCGTTTATTTTAGCGAGCGTTTAAATTGCGATTTAACCAGTGATTAGTGTTAAACATCGTTTGAGAATACGGGCCGTAATCATGAATTCAACGATCTACTTTTCATAGACTAAATGAAGCACTTAATCATGAATTACCAGCTCATGTGATTGCCTTCTATGACCGTTGCAGAGAATGAGACATGTACATTTAACAGACTCTCAAAAGATGCAAGTTTTAATTTTACCCGTCATTGCGCACATGTTATTTTCACGATGCGAATAATGATATTATTTATATATCCAAATGTAGAAAAAAGGTCTGGCAAGCTATTTTGAAATCTCGAGGGAAAAATCTGTTTGCATACTGGTTATGCTTACTGGTTTGGTTAAAAATAGAGCCAAAGCTAGGGTGTCCTTTTTGCACAAAGTGTGCTACCAACTTGTCCTGTGTTGAATACAATTTTAGCGGGAAAACATTTTTTAAGCAAGGAGGTACGTATGTAGACATTGTGCGGTGTGAAGTAGGCTAGTTTGAACAAGTTTCTACATTTCGTCTGGACAGTGGCGAGAATATATAAATGGTGAAAAAATCTATGTCCGTCTAATTGGATTAAATAGGCTGTCTTCATTTTACTAATAAGAAACTCTTATTCGTTGGGCACCACAAGCTGGGTTCAAAGTAGAGTGCTGGATAAATCTATATGTATTAAGTTAAGAGTGTCCATCTTTCTCCTAAGGCCAGACACCAGAACGGTATACGGGTGTCCCCCAAAAAGGTCGTGCAAGCAGATATACTTGAATTTCTCAAAAAACTACTTAACTTTAGTATTCCATCTTCATGGAGTACAGTCATAATAATACCCTTGTGTACAATCACTGCAAATCACATACTGACGTATTTTTAAAAGATTTAGTGAAATTTGGCATAACTTGTATGTTCATCGTGTTTTAAAAATCTACGATGTTTTGAAATGTCACGCCACTGGATGAGTTTATAAATATAGATGTGTGTTTCACATGCTGTACAATTTCAAAATCGCTATTCATTAACACGCATTTGATAAAGCATTCTATTTTGTCGATCCTAAATTAAGTAATTTCCCATAGAGACCTATTTCGTATTTCTATCGTTGCTAACAAAAACATTGCGTCACTATATGCCCACTTACCAACTTTGGCCATTTTCAACTTTTAATATTATCTTAAAATGATGCAAGCTACCCGAAAGCCTTTTTAAAGATCTTTTCAATTTCATCATCCAGAACCTGCTGTTGAAGTTACTATGCAATTGCACGTAAACCTTGCGGCTTTTCCGGACCTTCTATGACTTTTTCTCATATTTCGTCTCCAAGAATTGTCATTAAAATAAAAAAAAAAAAAAAAAAAATAGTTTATAGATATACTACAACTGTTATGTTGTTAATGCATGTTTTCATTCGATGGGGTGGCATTCAATTCAGGCATTTTCAGGTCTTCAAAAAGGGCGAAATTTGGAAATTATAGAAAAATAAGTTTTTTGGTCGTAACCATGACAACCAGGGTCGAGGAGTTAAATAATTGTCATATTTGGTTACTTTGATCAAAGACCCTTCCATGTTGAAAATATGAAGGAAATCTATTTTTTGAGGTCTGCCACCCTTGGGTCGATTTTTACAGAAAATGTCTCTTAACTTTAGTATTCCATCTTCATGGAGTACAGTCATAATAATACCCTTGTGTACAATCACTGCAAATCACATACTGACGTATTTTTAAAAGATTTAGTGAAATTTGGCATAACTTGTATGTTCATCGTGTTTTAAAAATCTACGATGTTTTGAAATGTCACGCCACTGGATGAGTTTATAAATATAGATGTGTGTTTCACATGCTGTACAATTTCAAAATCGCTATTCATTAACACGCATTTGATAAAGCATTCTATTTTGTCGATCCTAAATTAAGTAATTTCCCATAGAGACCTATTTCGTATTTCTATCGTTGCTAACAAAAACATTGCGTCACTATATGCCCACTTACCAACTTTGGCCATTTTCAACTTTTAATATTATCTTAAAATGATGCAAGCTACCCGAAAGCCTTTTTAAAGATCTTTTCAATTTCATCATCCAGAACCTGCTGTTGAAGTTACTATGCAATTGCACGTAAACCTTGCGGCTTTTCCGGACCTTCTATGACTTTTTCTCATATTTCGTCTCCAAGAATTGTCATTAAAATAAAAAAAAAAAAAAAAAAAATAGTTTATAGATATACTACAACTGTTATGTTGTTAATGCATGTTTTCATTCGATGGGGTGGCATTCAATTCAGGCATTTTCAGGTCTTCAAAAAGGGCGAAATTTGGAAATTATAGAAAAATAAGTTTTTTGGTCGTAACCATGACAACCAGGGTCGAGGAGTTAAATAATTGTCATATTTGGTTACTTTGATCAAAGACCCTTCCATGTTGAAAATATGAAGGAAATCTATTTTTTGAGGTCTGCCACCCTTGGGTCGATTTTTACAGAAAATGTCTCTTAACTTTAGTATTCCATCTTCATGGAGTACAGTCATAATAATACCCTTGTGTACAATCACTGCAAATCACATACTGACGTATTTTTAAAAGATTTAGTGAAATTTGGCATAACTTGTATGTTCATCGTGTTTTAAAAATCTACGATGTTTTGAAATGTCACGCCACTGGATGAGTTTATAAATATAGATGTGTGTTTCACATGCTGTACAATTTCAAAATCGCTATTCATTAACACGCATTTGATAAAGCATTCTATTTTGTCGATCCTAAATTAAGTAATTTCCCATAGAGACCTATTTCGTATTTCTATCGTTGCTAACAAAAACATTGCGTCACTATATGCCCACTTACCAACTTTGGCCATTTTCAACTTTTAATATTATCTTAAAATGATGCAAGCTACCCGAAAGCCTTTTTAAAGATCTTTTCAATTTCATCATCCAGAACCTGCTGTTGAAGTTACTATGCAATTGCACGTAAACCTTGCGGCTTTTCCGGACCTTCTATGACTTTTTCTCATATTTCGTCTCCAAGAATTGTCATTAAAATCACCTATTCAGGTCAAACTCTGTGCCTGGTACGGTCGATACATTCATTTATCCCTTTCCCATTGCATGGCCATCGGACCTTTGTTCTGATTACTGATGGAAGACCTCGGGAAATTCAATTCATGAAAGTGCGCCAGTCAACCTTTTTAAGGTATGAATATCCAAAAACAACGGGCTACTATAGGGAAGAGTGGGGTAACGGCAAACACCTTTTGTTAAAGGCTATAAGTACAAAATAAGACAACCGATGGAAGATTGAAGACGAAAAGGGAGTAACAGAGTACTATTGTATAGTAACGATTACAGAACCACTATCCAATCGAGGTTTTGTGTCTTGTTATATGTAGTCCGATGCAATGGGAAAGACCTTATGTCGGAATGATTGGTGTGTCGACCACATAATTTGACAACCTATTTGGGATCGCTGTCCCTATTTTTAAAACGTTTTTCTATTAATGTTGATGAAAGCATGTCTAATTTTCCAAATAAAATAGGCTAGTACAATGTGAGTACCCAAAAGTGCTCTCTCAAAATTTGCCAGAATATTTGGAGAGTGCAATGGAAATAGCTAAAATTTGCCACTCTGTGCAAGGACACAGTATGCCGCTCCAAACCCAATTACTCAATCGATTTGCACAGATATCACTACTTGAGTTTTAATCAGGTTGAATTTCGGTGTTTCGACGGTCATTCAAATAACCTGCCTATGCTGAAATGCGCACGAAGCGCGAAAAACTGATCCACTTTTATTATTTGAAGGGAGCGTAGATTTCCTTCAAGCAGCAACGTAACGTGTATAGACTTACGTCAATTGAATGTGTAGTGATAAATCGCAAATGCATTTTATAATTACAAGTATGGAAAAAAATAATTCTGTGTAAGTGTATATTTACCTATAATATGATTATTTTGACAGTAATACACGAACATCGATCAAACTCCATAAGGCATAGTAAAAATGATAGGACTTGAGCCCAACGACATCTCGACATAATTTCCTTAAAATGTGTGCTGAATAAAATTGACATCATTAGATATGTCGTTGTATTAGCCTTGTCAGGGTTGTTCTTTTGTGGTACTTATTGTACCCCCGCATTGGGGGTAATGTCAACATTAAAACGAGTGATAAACAAGTCTTTTGAAATATCACCTGACCTTTACGTCACAGGTCACTGTTCAAAGGTCACTTTTTTCCAAGCACTTCTGAAAATATATATCTCGATAAAGGTGCCACGTGTGTGCATGAAGTTGAGAAGAATAGCCTTCTTGATACCGTAGCATACGTGTACATATTAGTCTATGACAGCTTCAATTATTAACTTTGACTGCTAAATAGTTGAACTAGCAGTTTCGTATGTTCTTGAGCAATAATATAACTCTTATGAAAGTGGGCAGATTACCCAATCTTCCGTCCCGATGTTCTCCGGAAATAAAATAGGCGTGGTCAGAACTTAGAAGAAGTGGATCATACATTATGACTTAGACAGTGGGTCCTTTGTCTCTGTTTGTTTTATTTTGTGCTCACTTTCCTATGAATGCGGATACTTTGATATGGCACATATCCATATCACACTCTTAATTCTGCAAGTAAAATTTCTTTTCTACTCTGTCCCAGTTTCTAATTTTTGTCCTGTGTTCGTTGCCGTTTCGTCAACCTCAGACTTACAACAAGTGACACACGGGACCTTATAAATGCTTTTATCCTATGATGCACCAACAATTTTCTTAGTGTTGTGTGGGGACCCATGGCCGTCGCATGACCTTGCATTTCTTGTTGAATTCTTGTATTTCTTGCTTGATTTCCATTTTTAAAACCTGTTTAAATGCCCGATTAGGGTATCCACAATGGCTGATTTTTAAATTTCACTGTGCCATCCAGTTTGCCACCAATGAGGGCGCCGCTGAATAGTAAGTTTTTCTTGTTGTCCTTTTCATATGTGACCTTGGTAGTATTTGTGGGTTCCGTTTGATTGATATGAAATTTGTCAACGTTGTCTTTAACTCGAGAATGTCGTCCGCATATCTCTTTCAAAGTCTTGGCTTACAATGGAAAGGTACTATGGCAATCGTTTGGTGAATCCGGACTACCCATGGCAGCGCCAAATGGCTGTTTATAAATCCTACTTTGAACATAAAGTGGGGTGGTGGTTAACATAAAGCGGAGAAGATCAATGAGGTCATCAACTGTTAGTAATGTCCTCTAGAGTCTCGAACATATCACGTCCAAAGATTGATCAATTGGAGTATTCGTAAAAAGTGATGCGACATCATGAGAATTGAATATCTCCTCTTCCTCCCCATCACAATTTCCGCTAGGCCTTCCGAAAGATGCTTAGAATTCATCACATGATGATCAATACTTCCTACTAAGGGTGATAAAAATATCAATTGAGACACTAGATGTTTGTCTGCCGATAGCCCGGTATAATCTGCAATGGATCTAACCACTGTGGGGTAGGTTATACTGTGATCTATTTATCATTATCCTCTTTTTTAGTCTTGATAGAATGGCTACTAGCTCTCTTTAAAAGCGTTGAGTAGGATCACTGGGGAGTTGTTGATAAGTTATCTTTTCCTCATATTAAGAGTGAGAGACATCCATAATAACCGTAGCTTTCCCTCTAACAGTAGGTAAGCGCGGATTCCTCTTTTTTCAGTTCTGAGATTTGCCATTTCCTAACAATTTGGCCACTTCATATCGCATCACAGTAGCTTCCTTATTAGAGCGCTTACGACGCGTTTTTCCCGTAGCTACGATGTTATCTTCGGGGATTTTTGTAGGAAACGGCGAAAAACTAGGCCTTCAGCTAGCATACTTTCTTGCAGTTTCCTGGTTTGCATTAGACAGATACGACCCATTTCTATCTGCTTGCCTCCTAATTCCACAATTTCAGCCATCTTTCTTGTTATTGATTTGCTTATTTATCATACAGTCTTTCATGCTGCACAAAATACACTCTTATTTATCATCAACAACCTTAATGAACTTATTTAACGATATACTAATTAGCCAATTATTCGATTTCGGTCAGAAAGATATAGACCTTTTATCCCACAAACGCTAGCGTGTCATTCTCATCAGTAAAACAGCATTTGGAGCAATTCAGAAGTACCTCCGGAATAGTGCATGCTTGGAAGATGTCTATTGATCAAATGCTAAGGACACATGTCTTTAAAGCAAAAATAGCACATTTTTTGAAGAGCGCCCCCAATTTTCAAAAGTTAATAGTTTTGGCACAGTTACGTTGGTAATTGTCTAGGAACTATACCTGCGAACGAGAATGCTAAAAAATGCGTATTTATCACAAAATAAGCGATTTTGTAATTAGAATTGGGATCCCAGATTGGACTTAACGGCAGAGCTGGAAATGCTACGTTTTATGTCCGTCCATGATGAAATATGCCACCCTTCGAAACATAACCCCTAACTTGGCTTGCCTGAACTATTCAAACAACTAATGGATTGAGCATAGACACAATAGACACTACATGGCGCTATTTCCCGGCTATTTCACATTGGAAGGCCGTTTCCAGCAGCTGTTGTATTAAAAATTATTATAATTAGCGGGGGTCCCCGATAAAAATTATTCTAGTACAAAATTCCTTCGTTTCTGACACATAGACATTTTTGAGCTTAACCATTCACATGTATAGTTACTAGCCAGTTACCAATGCAATCGTGTAAAAATCTCCACATTTTTGAAAAATTGGGGGCGCTCTTCAAAAAAATGTGCTAATATTGCTTTAATGTACACCTTGTACACGCTCCACTATGACTCCTTTGGAACAGTTCAATAAGCCCCATTCGCCACTGTAATAGATAATGCACCCCCCCTTTTGATAATAATTTATAGTATCTAGAAAACTCAAGGTCAGTTCATTTTATTCTTCTGCATGGACAGCCCACTAAACTGAGTCCATAATGGATGATATTGGAGTTCATTCTGGCTAACATCAACCTAGAGAGTGATTTTAGGAAAGTTTGCATGCCACATTATTTGCATTCAACGTTGCTGTAAACCATGCCTTCAACCACTTCAAGAAATTGAAGTGATCAACGCCTGCAGTACGGGGTTATTGATTGTAATATTTTCTGTTCCTTTCTCCTGGTGTATGTGATTTTGATTGAAAATTAAAGTGTATCTGGGCACGTATTGTCCTTTGAAACTTCCTGAGATGAAAAATACATTGAGGTATGTAGGTTACTGTGAAGTATGAAGTGTCTTTGAGTTTGGCGATAGATGATATAGCACTTACACAGCAGTGGCATTTGTCATATACCGTACATCGTTCCGTTTGGTTTGCCTTTATTGATCATAAATGTATGGACAAGACCACCTTCAATTTTGCATGGAGCCGTTTACATTCTAAAAATGTGTACTTTTATGGATTCTACGTTGATATTTAGGAAAATATGAAACAAAGCCATTATAACATAATATATATACCTAGTACGATTTTCAATTATTGATTTTGTCAGGCAATAAACATAAACTGTCGTGTCCATTTGCGATACAATTGTTAGTTGTTGTGCAGTGACTTTAATATCATGCTGATAATGCTTGAATTGAAAATTAATTAAACATCTTGTTAGCAGCGTTTTAAATGTTAAACTTTCATGACGTTCTTAAGAGGGTATAATGAAAATGTCAACGTGGTACAAAAGAAGTTATAAAACAGCAGTTAATACCCTGAAAGCGTATAGCTATTACAAAATGCATGAAGCATAGAAAACTAAGCATAATGAAACGAGAGATTTACTTAAGAGACAAAGTAGAAATAGAGGACATATCAAACAGGAAAGAATGAACCACGTGGTTTCCTTATTTTTAAATATAAAGTCACGAATTGGTGAATTTAATACTTATATATACAAAGACAGAACTTTTGAATTCAAATCACCCTGTTTCGTTCACTCAAACTAAGTTGGTACTGGATCAAGAGGCTTATGAAAATACAAGGGCTCTTACTATCAAGGATCTAAAGCGTAAATAAGGAGCATTGTTAAGGTGTGGTTAGAGTAGCTCGATTTTTAAATCCCACTCAATAATGTAACGTGAACACAATAGTGTTCACACCCAAGACAGAACTACCACCTGGCAGCAATCTCCCACGCAAGGAATGGGTCATCTTAAACCGGATTCGCACAGGAGTCGGTCGCTTCAACAGCAATATGCACCGATGGGGGCTGCGGCCATCGCCAGCCTGCCAATGTGGCTCTCCATCACAGACTGCGGATCACATTCTCAACGAGTGCCCTACCTTTCGTCCGCCGGTGGACATAGATTTCTCTAACCCCAACCAACCAACAGTGAGTTGGCTCCAACGCTTACAACATGTTTAGCTGCTGCCTCATACGCAAGAAGAAGAAGTGAACACAATGTTTTCTTTAATGTAAAAGCGCTCTTTACCGCTTCCCTATACCTTATTTTAAAGTCTAAACTTTCAATGGACCCGGTAATCAAATTACTCTTGAAGAACCTGAATATATTTGAAGAATAGCAACGAATATTCAAAAGACATTGATTTTAGTAGTTGAAAGCTTATTGTTATGCCGAGCTTATTGTCTTGCTTAGCACCCGCGCTTATGAAAACGTTATCACATCCATCTTGACTTTGAATTGTATTTGTAATTGTATTTCAAGTAGTATTAACGATTTTCAGCTATGATACAATGACGTTACCCACATGATCAAAGTTACCTGCTTCGTCTGGGTAATTCCAGAAAATAATACAATATGAAAGAGTCCCCCTTATGTAACCTTTCATTTCACCTGGCCATGAGGATGCTACTATAGCAAGAAAACAATTCTCTGAAGGTGTTCTATTTCTGTGACAAATATGAAAGATTTATCGTATATTTCTTACGATGTACTATAATATAATCTGATTATTTGAATGCCCCAGCATTGAATATAAAGCTCATTTTGGACCTTATTACACAAGGTGGTCATTACCTGAAAATTTTGTAAAGGTTTCATTTCGAAATCCCATTGATGCAAATGAACGTGCCCCCCGACCGCGATGTTTTGTCGGTACATAACGGTCCGTCGGTACATTTGTCTAAAAAGCTGCAAGGTGTTGGTTTGAGCGCGTGGTGCATGATATGAAATACAGATAGCTTCATAACAATTAGTTATTAACAACAGCTTAATTGATCAATAATACTACCTAATACTTTGCGTCGGTGTCGGTAATGATGTTGTGCTGCCCACCCTCCCCCCCCGCTCTTCAGATTTTGGAGGCGACGCCAAAAAAGTTTGGGTCAACCGGCGAGCGTAGCGAGCCGGGAAAAAATAGTTCGTCGGTACAATACATGTGTCGGTACATTCACAAATTTGTGCCCCCTCGTCAACAAAATCCTGGCTACGCCACTGTTCCGTAGCAGGACTGCTGTGTAAGATGAGCATGTGGGATGTACTGTAGAGTGTCAGATTCTTTTCAAAAAGCTCATTTGCATACTTGGGACTTCTAAATAGACTTTTCCTGACTGTACACATCTGGTAACTTGCTATTACATACGTTTCTATTTACACCAAATCAATAATGCGTGAATAAGAACGCCTCCATTGCTTTGTAACTTTCATTGTCAAAATAAAAGTTTGGCTTTTATACTCATACTCAAAATCCATCAATCAAGAGCAAAATTTGAAATGCTGACAATAATTTAAATGATATCGATTTTGAATCTAGCACTGTTTCCTCTTGGCATACTTCTCTGAAAAGAAACACATCACTGCATGTTTGTCTTCTTGAAAAAGCATAATTGCAGAAACAGTTTGCGATGGAAAATAGTTATATTCACCCTTTGCATGGTTCGTAACAGGTACAGCCTCGAACTGTCATTGGAATTAATGAGGATGTTGCATAACAATGCACTCACCTCTTGCCGGTGATCGATCTATCGATCGATCGCCGTTTTTGAAGACTAGTGCAGCCGTTTTCTGAATAATAGACACGCATGCGCAATAACACCTTAGTTACAATGTAAAAAACTTTCCAAAGGAAGGATTTAATGAGCTGCTGCTTTTACGAAGTACTTCTTTCTGAATTTTCTGAGACATTTACGGCAGTGTTGTCGTTGACTTTTTTAAATGCTAAGGTACATGGCCATCTTTTGAGTGATATGACTTGTCACCTTGGTTTGTTTCCGCACAGAAATGGCGCGTTTCCCGTAGTTAAATTGAAGGACTGAATAAGGAAATTCAACATGGCGATATGTGTCAGAGTTGTCGAAGTATTATAATTAATTTGGTGGCTGGTTTGAAGTCTACAGACGGCGGGCGATCGCAAAGTGGGTCGATTACCGGCTCAGTGCGTTTTGAAACCTTTGTATAAAGCGCTATTCAAGAATTGATTATTATTGATTGATTTATTGTTCTTGAATATGCGTATAAAAGCCAAAATTCATTTTGACAATAACATTTACGAACCAGTGGATCTGTCTTGTTCACGCTTTATTGATTACTCAAATATGTACAGTCAGGAAAATGGGTGATTTTTGTTCAAATGAGTATAACTTGGGTTTGACGTGCAAATTAACAAGAATTTTTTTTTGTAATCAAACTTTCTGAAATTGCTCTTTGCAATGATATATTTATATTATTACTTAGAAGAGAGCTCCTTTTAGATTATTTCCCTAAACTACAGCAAAAATTAATAAACTTCTTTTTGAACCAGCCTGTATAAGAACATGGCTCAGCAATCTATCCTATACAATGAAATTTGCAATGATGAAACACTAATCCTTCTTATACCATTGGCGCGGCAAAGTCTATATTCTAAAGTATATTGATTGAATTTTATTTAAAAAATAGAAAAGATTCGTTGTTTTGGCTACACCATATCATGTCATTTTTAAGGAGCAGGTGCAATATTTTGAGAAATGGATGCCTGAAAATCCGATGACATTATTTGGATTTCCCATCCAATATGATACGATACATGACATAGGATAGGCAAGATAACAAACCTTATATTTTTTTTATTTCCATCTTTAAATCTAATAAAATATAATTTTATTTTTGTCTCTTTTTCCATGAACTGATGAAAGCTTTAAAATCAAAATCTTAAAAGTTTATTTTTTCATGAAAACGATAAAATAAATCTTAAAATTGAAACATTTCCAGACAAATTTAACCTGGACAAAGGAAGACAATCGTCTACCATCTCATATTGGAAAAAAATAAACTTTTAAGACTTTATTTTATTATCTTAGATTTTAAGTTTTTGTACTCATCGACAATAATCACACGACTAATTAACCCTCGTCTACCGAAGGGGGGGGGTGGTTACCACCCCCTTCAGGTTTTTTCCCCGGCTTGCTAAAACCCCCTTTTTTGATGCCAAATTATTTAATGTAATTGTCAATTGACATGTTCCGCTCCTTTTAATCCAAAAACAAACATCCACCGGGGTATAGGTAAGATACAGGGTGATCCCAAAGTGATCGATGGGGGGGGGGGGGGGGGGAAGAGAAGTACCAACATGCCTAACACAACACAGGAACATCACAGACACTTGATTTTGGTACCAATAGATAGCTATGGTCCTCCTCTTTCCATTGATACCAAAATGAGTACCAACATGCCTAGCATTACGTCACAATGACGTCATGAAGTTCGCATGTCATCAAAACTGCCATTTCCATAGACACACAGTGAAAAATTCAATTTTTCGCCAAAAAGGTTAGGAAAATCAGATTTTAATGCGGTTTTTGACTCTACTTGATGGAAAATAACTAGTTTTATATAATGACATCATTTTAGAGCTATAATAGGGTGTTTGAGTCGCTAAAATTGCGAAATATCAATTTTCCACCCTATATTCAATATTTTCGTACTTTCCTCAACATATGACGTCATGGTGACGTCATAATGGGGATGTTAGTACTTATTTTGGTACCAATAGAAAGAAGAAACTCTAAGCTATCCTTTGGTACCAAATTTACAGGAATCGGATGTTTCAGTAACGAAAATCACACCCCCCCCCTTCGGGAGGTTTGTTACAAAAATGGCTCAGGTAGACGAGGGTTAAATGGTCAACATGATCTTCCCCATCGATGACCTAGCCCGTACAAACTCCGGTCACTGCACAACGGTTAAAGAATAAGTGTGGGAAGGAACACATATTCAGGCCATATCAACCAACTAAACCTACACCATCCAACCAACAAAATCTACAAATAAATTAGTTCAGATTTTCACCCTAAATTAAAACTTATAGTTGGTATATTTGGGATACATATAATTCTGTTTGTGTTTAATCAAAGAAATCACGTATCTGTCACCCTTATCACCACAGCAGAGGTGATAGGTACGCAGTGGCTGTGGAAAGCCCAAAATTAAGAGGATGGACGGGTAACTGCATGTATTTACACGTGTCCAATAAAGCGCTTCATAAATTTTAGGGAGACGCAAAAATATCGGAGGGGACGTGTTTGGCGCCAATGCAGATACTTCATTGAATACAGATATTGGTGTGTTAGGTTATTATGTGGGAATGCACGAGAGAAAATCCTGAATTCTATACCTCTTTGATTTATTTATCTCGTGGTAGATTATTGATTCATAATGTAGAGAGTGTCAGTACAATGCCATTGTCCTCGTTGAGCTGCAGTTGGAAATGAAAATAAAAGGTAGTTGCGTTGCACAATATTTACTCACATAGGTTAAAAGCTGACTTTAGATGGACTTTGTAGGCGTTCTAAATTTCCAATAATGTTTTTCTTTGTTAGTTTGCGGATGTGATTAGACTGGAAAAGCATATAAACTAAATATTTGTTCGTGTCATAACCATCCTTTATCACTCGCGTTACTCTTTCCAATATCGTGTCATGATGGACAGCTGATAAACTAGATAATAAAGGCAACTAGATAACTAAGGATCCGGTCAATATTTACCGCAATGAGAATATTTAGGGGGAAAAGAATATTTATCTAAGATAAAGGGGATACACGGGTTTTTTCAGGAGAGAGGAGCGAACTTTAATTTGTAGTAAAGGACATAAACTTGGAGGAAATATCCTCGTCTACCATTTTGAGCGGTGCGTAATGATATAGATTCAAAAACACAACAAGCACAAATAAATACGACGGGGAGGATAGGTACACCCAAAGCTACGAATATTATTAATATGCCCATAACTTTTACAATTGCGTTCAAATGTGCGACAGAATGACAAATTGGTGAAAGGAAACAATGCAATGAATACTATTTATACAAAGGTAAACCCAGCTATACGCTTAAACCAGAATATCTTTGCTATCCAAAGTTATCCAATAAATATCTACAAGCCTTAACATGGTCTGATCCAATTGCACGCCACTGCTCGAGGTGTTTTCCGGAACACATCGATTCCGAGATCTGTTTTCAATGTCAGAGCTTGACTTCTTGATTGCACTCCTTCACTCTGTAGTATGATCTCTGTATATGCGGAATTGTAGCTGGTATTTTTGACGAAGCGCGTGACGAAAAATTGGGCGATGTTCCGTCGAATGAGATAGTATCAGAAATTTATAATCCAACTTTTAAATTTGAGCCATCTTCCTTCCTTCTGTAAACTCGCCAAGAAGGCTTGTATCACCAGAGCATAGAGCATTTAAAGTGCTACTTAAGATTTCTTTCATGTAACGTTCTCATCCGGAATTAGTTCTGAGCAATACTGCTATGCACTTCTGCAGAGAACACATTTTCCAAATTTTAGACAAATTCCCGTCGTTTCCCATGATCGAGAATCATTGTAAATGCTAACTGAATGTGTTGAAAAAATCTTATTGATTCATTTTCGCGACAGATCTTGACAAAAAGAGAAAAATAATTTTTAATCTTAATGAATCAGCCGAACATATTCGGAATCAGGAGTGGCAGTTCAGCCCAAATATCTTTTTCAGGAAAACCAGGTTGCACTTGTACGGATGTAAAATACCCTGTTATGCGATGATTAGCGTAGCACCAACATTTGTGCAGAGATTACATTTTTCAAAGTAGACGTCTATTGGACTTCGATGCACACCGGTGCAGTAACAATAGACTGACATGCCTTCAGATCAATCCCTTTCAAAAACAGATAGCAGGCATGTTATGCATGCATAAGCTCCACGTTTGACGATTCCCGGACTGCTGTTCGATCCCAGTTAAGCCGATTGGCAATGAATAGGCGGATGAACAGGGTTTTGTTTGATGTGGCTATTGAACTCTCTCCTTCTATTTACATCTTCTCTGGTATCACCGAAATAGTTTTCTATACACCATGCATACCCAGAAGTGCTGTATATCGTTGAACCAGGCTGAAAAACAAACAAACAAACAAATTGATTTTGTCTGAACATAAATTCAAAGACTTTAGCTACAAATCTGCAGTTACAGAACATGTGAACAGGAGCGGGAGCCACCCAATAACAAGAAAAACTTTAAAGGTCCCAGGAAATGCAAATATATTTGGTGTGGTTTGTGTCAAGTCTACAAGGAGGGGCAAGAAAGCATTCAATATTTGGGTTGCTAATGACATTGTTATGACGTCTCGTAGGCGTCAAAGGTCAGAGATACCTTTCAAACACTAATAAACGAGCCTTGTGCACAAATGATCTGAATTTTATATAATATAACAGATTTTAATGATTTGTAATTGGTTCAAGAATTTGGTATGTCCAAAACAACTTTACATAAAATTACACTCAATATTTAAGATTACATGCCCTATACGACTTAAACCAGAATATCTTTGCTATCCAAAGTTATCCAATAAAATATCTACAGCCTTAACAGTGGTTCTGATCCAATCTTGACGCACTTGCTCGCGGGTTTCGGAACACACGATCCGAGATCTGTTTTTCATGTCCGAGATTGATTCTTGATTGCACTCATCACTCTGTAGTATGATCTCTGTATTTATATTATTACGGAATTGTACGATGGTATTTTGACGAAGCGCCGTGGACGAAAAAAGTGGGAGAGGTGACGTCGAATGAGATAGTATCAGAAAACTTTATAATCAAACTTTTAAATTTGTATATTAAAATGAAATTCATTCACTTCTGTAAACTCGCCAAGATAGGCTTGTATCACCAGAGCATAGAGAATCTTAAAGTGTACTTAAGATTCTTAATGGTGTAAGTTTCAGCCGGAATAGTTCTGAGCCATACTTGGATGACACTTTCTTGCAGAAGAACACATTTTACAAATTTAGACAAATTCCCGTCGTTCCCATGATCGGGAAATCAGTAAATGCTAAATGCAAGGTGTTGGAAAAATCTTATGATTCATTTTCGCGACATATTTGACCAAAAAGAGAAAAATAATTTTTAATTTAAATGAATTCAGCCCGAACCATAGTACGGAATTCAGGGAGTGCAGTTAGCCCAAATATCCTTTTTCAGGGATAAACAGGTTTGCACTTGTACGGATGTAAAACACCTGTTATGCGATGATTAGCGTAGCACCAAACATTGTGCAGGAGATTAATTTTTCAAAGTAGACGTCTATAGACTTCGATGCACACCGATGCAGTAACAATATGAAGACATGCTTCAGATCAATCCCTTCAAAAACCAGTTTAGCAGGCATGTATGCATGGCTAGCTCCACGTTTGCGATCCGGATGGCTGTGCGATCCAAGTTAAGCCGATTGGCAATGAAATAGGCGGTGAACAGGGTTTGTTTGATGTGGCTATGAAACTCTCGTCCTTTTTACAATTCTTCTCCTGGATCACGACATAGTTTTCCTATACACCATGCTACCCAGAAGTTGCTGTCTATCGTGAACCAGGGCTGAAACCAAACAAACAAACAAATTAAGAATTTTGTCTGCCTAAATTCCAAGGACTTAAGCCTACAAAATGCCGTTCCAGAACATAGTGAACGGACGGCGGGGCCCACCACAACCCGAAATAACAAGAAAAACTTTGAAAGGGCCCACAGGCAATCAAATGACACACCACCTCAATACATTTGGATGTGAGTTTGTGTAAAAGATCTAACACACAAGCGAGGGGCAAGACACACATCCACCCATTAGAATTGGGTTGTAATGACATTTGGTCAAGGCCACAGTCTCGTAGGCCGTCAACGCGTGCACCAAGCAGATACTTCAAAACACTAATAACACCGCCCGACCCCTGTGCACAATAATGATCTGAATTGTATATATATAACCAAGATTGGAATGATCAGTAGTGTAAATTGGTTCAAGAATTTGGTATGTCCAAAACAACTGTACAATAAAATTACACTCAATATTTAAGATTACAGTATACTCTTAATGGTAAACAATAATGTCCATTTATATCCCACAGGAAGGTTGCAGTGGTCAAACCGATATATCCTAACAGCGAAGACTCCTAAATGACGTCATGCAAAAGTCACAATGATAAAATCCGCAGGTAATATTCCAGTGGAATTTTCAGTCGAAGGTAATTTTGCCCAGCAGTTCAAGACGACAAGGACACATAAGTCCCTCGACGACAATATTCCACAGCATATCAGTCCAGATAACACCACGATTTCTATAGGTCACCAATGGGAATCCTATTTGATTCCAGCACTTCGGTTCAAAACGACAGTAGAATAATAACAGCACTCCGCTCACATGGAATTTAAACTATAAATAAAATCCTTGGGCAACTGTATTTTGTGGAGCATGAATCTCCATTATTGTAGATTAAAACAGCTATAAAAACCCATTCTGTATAGTGATTGCAACGCTGACGGCGCGGAGGACGTAGCTCAAATCTAAATATATAACTGAATTCACAAAGATCCCAGTCTAAAACTGACATTTACAACAGCCTCATGCATAAACATAAACCTTCTACCTAGTGACCCAATCGGAAGTTTTATCACGAATACATCACTGCCTATATATTAACTTTATGGGGGAATTGCCCTGATTTCGTAAATGTTTTGATCTCAACATTAATTCGAATTTCTAAGTTAGCATCTTGGGGAATTTCCACTTCCCCTATTGTGCCCTCTACTCCCACAGGTGCATTTGCCTAACACCCACCTATGGGCTACCCTTTCTCTTCTTTTTTATGGGAACCCAAACGTGTTTTCCCGTGAGCAATCTTTCTCCCAATACCCTGAGGAAAATAATATTTTTTTAACGTTTACATCAGAAACAATGGAGGCCATTCACATTCCGCCCCTTAAACAGCCACATTTGACTGACACACGAACATTCACAAATTCTGGCTTGATCCTTACCATTTGTGGTTACAGTTTACATCCAGATTACACAGTGCCATTTTCCCCTTTTTATCTAATGTTCTTGGCATGGCTGCTTCCCGTCCTATTACTAACATTGTAATACTAAATTTATGAACAAAATTAGGCAGCTTGGATAAGACATCGGCCAAGACATTTTCTTTCCTTTGATATGTCTTATGTCAAGAATGTATTCTGGTAGAGTTAACTCCACCTGACAAGTCGTTGATTTCTGGTTTCATCTGTGGATTGAAAGTCAACGGAGGTGATCCGCTGACACTATGAACAAGTGCACTTGTAACATTAAGTATACTTCAAATTTTGCAATGAAGTAGAACAAATTTGCAAGACCATTTTCTCATTTGTTGAGTGTTTTTTGATGGTGTCAAACTTCTTGAGTATAACATACAGGATAATCTATCAGATGTTTCATCTGCTTGCATGAGAACTCACACCACAGCTACACTCACTGGTACTCCAACGCCAACTTGAATTGTTTTGAAAAGTCTGGCGCCAATCAAACTGCGATTCATCACAATAGACTTGATTTTCTCAAAACGTCTCTTTTGGCATTGCTATGACCCAGGACAAAAGTTGCGTTTCTCTTCAGAAGGTTGGTCAGTGGAATGCAATTCTGAGAGACTAATTTGCGACAGTTTTTCTGTTAATACCCGACTCTACCTAAGAATCTCATGAGATCTCTGTTGCTTTGTGGGTGGGGAATTTCCCAATTGCTTCAACTTTTGCATTGATTGGCTGAATTTGCCAGGTCCTAAAAAATCCCTAGTATGTGGACATTGACATGCAAAATGCCACTTGTTCACAGATTCACAGTCAAAACCTGCTTGAGAATCCTTCTCAAAACATGACTGGAGCGTCTCATGTGTCTTCCCGTCTCACTGACCAAGGGATCATCGACATAGGATACATTTTCTATGTCTGCAAAATATGTTCACAATTCTGAAATGGTGCACGGAGAATTTGTTGAGACCAAATGCCATTTCTTTTGTTTGGAATAGGCCTCGGGCCGTACAAAAGGCCGGAAATTTCTTGTGGCACGGTCAGTGAGGGAACTTGCCAATACACCGTCAACAAAGTCAAACTTGCTAACAAATTTGGGCATTTCCAACTCTATTAGCAATCTCAATCCTGGGATTGGATATGAGCTGCGGTTTTTGGACAGAGGTTGACTTTTCGAAAAATCTGGACAAACGGAATGGAAACCATCAGTTGGGCAACCAGAATACAGGGGAATCCATCACTATGCTTGCTTACTATCCATTGTCTAACCATTGCAATTTTCACCTCATTCAGATATGTTTGCAAATCTTGATTGGATTCACCTATAAGGATGTTGTTTAATATGGCTCGGCAGTCCTACATATATCTGTCATGGGTTTATGACAATGGTCTCACTGGGTACATTCAGGAAAGAGGTTTCCCCACTGAATGAATTAACTCTTTTCAACTCACCTTGTTGACCTTGGAGAGGTGACCTATGTTTCTGTCTTAAATGGACGTATGTCAGAATTTGCAATTTGGACACCATCATCATTTCAGGGTTTACAGTGCTGTCTTTGTTCAGTTTTGACTCTGTGATTCTCATTTGGACATCATCACTAACTCTAGTGAATTACACATGAGGCTTGAGTCATCCTTCTCTTTCATGATACTCTTTGCATTATTTAGTGAACATCTGTCGACCATGTTTACCGTGTCTACATTGGGTGTTTTGATCAATATTTAGTCAAGGCTCAACTTTGTTCTCATCTCATATGGTCCAGAAATTGGCGTGCCAAAGGATGCTGTATTGGATAAAATTCCCGGACTTGTCACTGGTTGAACTACTCTGTGTCCTGGATCTTGCAACCATGTGTTCATTTTTGCCTGGCTCTGCTTGAGATTGGTTGTGCAATTTCTATGTGGCTCTTGGCGCCTGTGTTTGAAATTAAGACACATAGTCTAGCAAATTCATATCAGGATTTCACACAAACACTTTTCTTTCGTAGGTTCATGGTCCCCTAAACTTTGTGACCAAACACACAACTCAAATGGGAGCTGACTCCTAATGATCTTGTCCACCGCCTCCTGGTAGCAAACTACAGGAGATGGAATACCTCATCAACCCTGTCAAATCAAAACAATAGGCTTGTGATCATTGTTTTCATGTTTGGTGGTTACTTTCTAGGGCCCCCTGGATTCTGGGTGGTATGGCTGAAGAACTGTTCCGGGAAATTCCCAACTGGTCCAGAACTTGTTGGAACAAACCTGACATGAAAATTTGACCCTTGATCAGACTGAATTGATTTTGGAAGGCCTACTAGGGTGAAACACTTTCTTAGAGCTTTCACTATATCTGTGCCCTCCTATGTCTCAGGTATAGGCCTCAGGGAATGGTGTGGAAGCACACATGTGCGTCAGTAAATACTGAGTTTGACTTGGTCTTGGAGTGGTCATACGCAATATATTAACACTCATACTAAATGGCTCATCAAATGCTTGTATTGGTTGCAAAATGGAGCAGTAGGATTTTTCTGATTGGGCTTGCCCACCATTTGACATGTGGGAAAGTCTTACAATACCGACATCCTTTTACTGAGTGTTAGGCCCACCAAAAAATGAAACCATAATCTGTCATGTTTTTTTCACACCTAAGGTCCTGCAATGGGAGATCATGTGATAGCCTTATCACTTCCTATGGTATTACTTGGCACACCATGGAGGCACAACTTCCATTCAGCATACACAAGGCATCGGGTGGCCGCCATTTCTCACGAGGACACCATTTGTTTGCTGAAAAATTTACAGGAACTTTGCTCGGCTGTTGCGACACTGCCCTTAACGAATTTCCTAGTGGCGGGTCGTTGTGCGCTCATTTACCAGCTTGTATGGCTTAAAGGGTCTCCTTTACAGTCCCTACCTCTATCATGATCAGCGGCGGCGGATTTTAATGTGTTACCAGCTGTCACTTTGTTGTGATCAGGGGCTGAGATGTCAATAACAGGGATTTAGTTCCCTGAAGAGGAAGAGGACCTTCCAATATGTCCTCTAATTTGAGGAGAGAAAAGATCCTCTAAATTTGGGACCAAGTCATCCTCGTCACTCTTCATAGTGTAGATTTGAATCATCAACTGCTCATGTCCTGTGAGGCTTTTGGCAATGGACCCTAGTGACTGCACATGCTGGAAAATGTCTATTTCCTCAATAAAATTTATCTCACTGTACAGGGCACCTGGGGAAAACTATGGGATCGGGAGTACTTTCCCCACTGCCAAATCATCCCTCACAAGGGAAACATGTGCAGACCTCCTTAACGGGAGTTCTGTCTAACACCCATTGTGGACAGTTCCCAGAAACAAAGTCTGATGTTTCAATTCATTTTGTTGAAGAGGGACACTAATACAATCCAAACCTACTCCCTGGAATCAATGCACTAGTTCCGGTGGAACTTCAATATCAAATGGAAGGCACCTTCCAAATCATGGACTGCAGCGCAGCTACGTGTCCGCATGATTCTAATGGGGTTTGGATCTAAAATATCACCTGAAAGTGACACAAATTCCTCCAAAACAAAGGATTAACGTCATCCCTACTTTTTTCGGGCAATTCACCTTTTGTTGGGGATTTTGGTTTTTGAACAGAAGAATGATGATTGAAAACTGAACTTTGACTCAAAGTAAACGCACAACCTAATTGTTTTGAAGCACTTTTGGCTCCTCCCTTTTTGGGTGGAGAGCCAGGTGTCTCCAAAACACTGCGTACCTGTATGGTCCTGGCCTTGTACAGTGATATTGCATGTGAACTGTGAGTTGGGTCCCATCCCATGTTTTTGATTAACCAGTATTTCTTTTACTCCCCTGTGCTACCATGAGACGGTTTGTTAGAACCCAACTTATTGTTTTGTATGTTAGGTTGTGTACCGTAGTAAATTCTGGGCTATGCTAATGATGATTAATTGTGGGTCAATGCATAATCGCGGCCTTTACGGGCTGATGCACGCAAGATTTCAATTTGTTCACACTTAGATGTGTTTGATATCATGGATGTAGCATGTGTGAACTCTTTCAACTAATCAGAATCCCTAAGTTGACCACAATTTTGCCCGACTTCTTTGGATGAGAAGCAAGACGATTCAAAACCATTTGTTCCTTTACACTGGGCAAATTCAACATGGGTCTGTGTCATCCTTTTTATGACAAGACCTTGAATTTTTGTCTAATGCCTCTGCGCACCAAGTCATAGGCTTTTGAGCACGGACATGCTTAAGCCTCGATCATAATACCTACATCTGTCTTAAATGACAGTGGCCGAATATATTTCTCGGAGATTACCCAATGAACACTGAAGTAGCACAAATCCAAGACTCCTTGGGACATTTCAAGATATTGGGCAAATTTCCAAAGTGTAAGAAGATGTTTCTACTATTGTTCCGGAATTTGGAACCCGCGAATATTTTTCGCCGCATTAAAACTCGAGGGCTTGGAAGAGTCTGACGAGCTGGCCTGTTGTTTCAATTTTCTAACTCTCTACTGACTTCAAGCTTTTTGTTATCTCCTTCACCTTTTCTTCTATTCGGGCAATTCTATTTCTTTGTTAATTTCATTTTTGCATTTCCAGTTCCTTTGTTGCATTTCTTTTTTGGCATCTGATTTTGCAACTTTCTTTTTCCATATTGCAACGTTTCTTTTCCAATCTCAATTTGCATTTCCTTTTCTTTATAGATCACGCTCTTCAATTTACAGCATCACTTGTGCCCTGTTCAAGAACGTTCCTGAATCTTAGCCAAATACGACCTATCCCAAAACATCTTCTGGACAAACTTTTCAAATCAAACTATTTGATGATTTGCTTTCCATAGCATGTTTTGCATACAATGTTCCTAAAAGGCTTGGCTAGTTTCATTAACTCAGCTTTCTCAGCTTCATCAAACTTTTCCCAAGTAATTTGCCCAATGAACTCTTATGGATTAAACTACATTGTGATTGTACTCTACAACACAATTTATACAACTGAACAAAACGATAAATGGTAGTAATAGTAATACACAAACAAAACTGTATATGCCCCACAAATTGTGGCACAAGTTTACATATATTATAACACTTTTAGGTGTGTTAAATTTTGAACAATAAGGATCAAATTTATCTCTCAATTAAATTCCCAAGGACGAGCCCCAATTCTGTTATATGCCGCTCTCGTAGGACGTCAAAGGTCAGAGAAGATACCTTTGTCAAAACTAATAACGAGCCTTGGCAAAATTGATCTGACATTTATATAATATAACAGATTTTAATGATTTGTAGATCGGCTTCAAGAATTTGGTTATGCCAAAACTTTACTACACAAAAAACACTTTACATTTAAAATTACAATCAATATTTAGAGATTTACCATGTTATATAATCGGTAAACAAGAAGGTCCATTGATCTCACAAAAGTGTTTGAGTTCAATCAACGATGTAGTCTCACAGCGGAAGATCCAAAATGACCCAGCATGCAAAGTCACAATTATAACTCCTCAGGTAACTCCATTGGAAATCTTTCTCAGTCCTTGAAGGTACCTTTTCACCAGCAGTTCAAGACGACACGGGTACAGAAGTCCATCGACGACAATATTCCACATCTATCAGTCCAGATAATCACCACGATTTCTATCGTACAGCCAATTTTGGAATCCTATTTGATTCCCAGCTTTCGGCTCAAAGACGACAGTAGAATAATTAGAGCATCTGCTCAAAGGAATTTAAAAATATAATAAATCATGGCAACTGTGTCGGAGCATGACCTACCAGTATTGTAGATAAACCTAGCTATACAACCATATGTATAGCATGATTCGCCATGCTGACGGCGGTGACTAGCTCAATCTCAAATATATACGACTTCAACAAAGATTACCAGTCTAAAAATGAGACATACAACAGCATCATGCATTAACATAACCTTACACTAGCTGACAATCCGGAATTCATCACCCGACATGTACATACGCATATATATAACTTTATGGGGGGGCAATTCCCATGATCTTACAAGGTTTTGATACTCAACATAAACAAGTTTCTTAGTTTAGCATCCTTGGGGAATTCACCACTTCCCTTATTGGCAATGCTAAACCGGTGCTTGTCATAAAAACAACTCTAGGGGAATCCCTTTCTCTTTTATAGTAAACAAAGTGCTTTTCCCGCTAGAGAGAATTTTTCTCCAACTAAAATGAGAAAATATCTTTGTTTAATCAGAAAACTGGATGCCATATACCAACATCATTAGGAAAACTATTGATTTTTCAGAGAGTAATAGAAAATTTCAGGTGAATGATGGATTATTCTATTGACAATGACTGGAAATATCAATAGTTTCACAATGAGTCACTGGTAGTGTATTCCTTATTCTGGCCCCTGTTTATTGAATGGAAGTGCTACCATAAAAGATTTTGGGAGTAGGTTCATCATCTCATTCCTGTGACCTTAAGGTTCCGGCCTGTCCACTAGAGGAGGCCTAACCCGAACTGCAATAATGGACTAGACTTGCCTTTACAACGGGACCATATGCTGGACAACCAGGAAAACCAGTGACAGAGAATACCAAATTCGATGACGTCGTCTAAGATGCTTTTTTATCGTACCAGTTGGTTTATACTAGCAAACGATTCGTCAGAGCAAATCAAAATTGCTGATGACACCCGGAAGATCCGGTTTGAAGCAAAACCGCTGTAGTGTGGAGGTTTGAGCCTAAATTAATAAAGCTAATCGGCAGTATCCAATAGGCAATGATTTTGTAGGAAGGTTTTGGCGCTTTTTGGACTCATGAATGTTGAAATCTCAAGCGTATTGTATTAAAAGTTGTTGTTCATTCATTATTCTTACAATATAGTCAATATAAACAGAAGCTATATTTTATTTAGGTACAGTAAAATATTATTTCCCAAAAAGTATTTTAAATAAATTTTCGAAATTACATAAAGGAATTTTCTGAAAATGTTCAACGGGAGCAAATGGCAGGAGTCCAAACAATTTACCGGAAGTTACAATGGCAATATGGCTTATTACAATTGACTATTAATCGAGGTTTTTGTTTTAAATTTTAAACCAAATGAGAACATCATCCTGGAAATTTGTTTTAGGATATAAAAAATCAAAAAACCTCTATTTTGAAAGGAAAGAAATAAAATTTGCTAAATGCAAAACGACTTTTTGAGCATCTTCTTCAGAAGTATGATCTTTCCCCAAAGTCCGCCTTTGTTAATGGATTCATTGCGGCATTTCTAAAAATGTATACTTTTCCAAGTCCAACATTGCTTTTTAGGAAGATATGACACAGACATTTAAATCCATTGTGAGATGAAGTGTCCACTAAAAGTATGTATAACTCGTTCAGTTGACTCCTTTATTGGTCTCTTAAGTCATATGAGTACTTTCTGAGGCATAATTATATCATGTGCTTTATTTCGTTAACGGTAACGGAATAAAGCACATGATAGAGTAGGTGCAACGGGTATAATGTTAATGCCTTTTCTGAAATATGATGAAGAATTGTCATAACAGAATCACCGGCATGTTGTAAACGGTTATCTTTTTAACTAATATACAACAACAACATAATCTAGCATTCCTGAGCCAAATCTGACAACGTTTATGTTAAACATGTGGGAAGATTAAAAGGTTTCGCTCAAGCCACTAGCCATGTATCTCACGACATATTTATACATATCTACTCAATATCACATCTCACACATCCTCCCCGTTCACCAGTAACTGAAATTTAAAACAGCAGCCATCCCTTAACCTAAAAAGATTCACACATAGATAACAGAATTCCAAGAAAAGCGCATGGACACACGCACGCAAGTACATACCCACTCCCGCACCTACACTGTAAAAATTACAGTGCAATTTTCAGTAAAATACTGTAAAAAACTTACAGTATTTGACTGTAATTTGGAAATGCAGCAAAATACTGTAAATTTTATGTTCAATTTCCAGGCATATAATGACTCAATTTAAAAGTGGAGCATTTATTCGAATTATAATGAGCACCAACATTATTATTCACAATTATGAATTTTCAATTATACGATTAAGTACTAAAATTGGTAGGAAAAAATACTGTAAATTTTACAGGAAAATACTGCCAGCAATTCTGCCAAGAAAATCCCGTAAACTTACAGCTTTTACAGGTTTTCATTCAAATTTACTGTATATTTTACAGTTTGATGTAATATATTTTACAACAAACTGTAAATTTTACAGTATATGCACCGTTAGGGTGTTCGTCAGTGCTTTTTTATTCTCCACACATTTACAATCTCTATAATAATTCACCAAATATATATGTTTTTATATGTTTTGATTAAATTAATTTTTACAGTATACTGTAATTTTTACGGTAATTTGTTGGCAGAATTGCTGCCAGGATTTTCCTGTCAAATTTACAGTATTTTTTTACAGTGTACGCACAAACAAATACACACAAAACAACAGCAACTACAACAACAAGAAGTCTACCAACAACAATACCAATAAAAACAAAATGAGAAGCTCAAAGATGGATGTGTTTTTTAGGGTTTTCATGTGTCATTGACCATGCGGAGCCTTCAGTGCATTTAACTCAAATCAACATTAATATCTGGTCAAGAGTCTTTATGTTTGTTTATTTAGTCCTGAAAAACACATTCTATCGCACAGCATTTCAGCTGAGTGTTTACATTCCTATAATAAAAAGAGACAACTTTGATTAAACCTGTCCGAAACTGTTCGATTTTCCTAGTATCTTCCTCGGGGGTTTTACGGTTGGGTGTTCACGATGGTTTTGTTATTATTAACTATCCAACGCATTTAATCGTCGAGTTTAAGGACCTTGGGTATGGAATACACGTTGTAAAACTGTTTGTTGCTTATAGACAATTATTCTGAAAGTAAACCCTAGTATACAAAAATGTTTATGCTCAAATGATAAAGATGTGTGCAAATTACCTATACATGATCAATTGTGTTTGTATCATAAGATCAAAGTCCTTACTATTTCATTGCTTCTAATATAAACATTGTTTTTAGCAGCTACCCTGAAGAAATATTCAGATTTTTTTCAGGGAAAAGAGATATATTTTAATATTTGCTTTCAACTGATGGACCGATTCATTGCGACTGTATTGATTAAAGAATCACTAAAATGTTTGGAATCCATTACTCTGGATAATTATAAAGACAAAGCATTAATTATTCAACCGCATGCGCATACCATTTACATAGATGTTCTGACAAAAATAAAACTTTTAAATTTCCATTTTCAATGTTTACCTTGGTTTTACTGTTGAGGCGCCGACTCTCCAGGTTTTATGCAGAGTTCATTGTCATATACACTAACAAATTTTAATTGAAAAGGAATCAACTCGTGTTTCCTGTGTAAAACATAAACGCAAAGCGGAGTAAATAATTAATATTATAAGCTTTTGGGTTCATTGATCATGTTGATAACTAATTGGAGCCATATTGAATGGTTAATTGATTGTTTATCAAATTATTAAAAGAGATTCATAAATGGTCTCAATTGATATATTGATAGCTAAGGCATTAGTATATATGCGAAAGTAGATTAAGATCAGATCCCGTATTGTATTGGCAGCCATATTGAATTTCTTAATTACGTGGTTACCGAATCAGATTTTAATTGGTCACAATGGATGTTTAGACTGGCACAAATATTACAACTTTTGAGTGATTAACAGATTAGTTTTAGTGTTTTGGTGTGCAATTTGAATTTTTGCCTTTGAAATGCTCACGGTTTCTCGTCTGGCACCAATTGGATTCAGATTCAGCATTAAAAAATAGTCTAGAAACCGTTGAAAAACGTTATATATCATACATGTAGTAGTAATAACGTCAAATGGTCTTTGGCTGGTGCTATAAGAGTATATTGCACAGATGAAGGTCATTCCTTTCTATTAGAGCTTATTATAGGTGTTTGCACCCAATAAAGAGAGCAGCGATTTGCTAACAGGGAACATCGAATAAATCATAAAAATACATGTATTGGTATTTTTGTTACTGGCATAGTTGTACTAACATAACCTACAAGTGGTTGCCAAAACGGTATATTTTATCCGATACTGTAATGGGTGCATATACAAATTACGACTTAAGATCAATAAAGCCATCCAAAGCAAATTACAAACAATAACCTGAACAGTTTGACTGCTAACTAACACGGACATTATTGATCGTTGTTTATTCTGTACTGGTGTGCCAAAATCAACTGCTTATGCACATTTATAGTAAATTTGCTGGAAATGATATGAACAACTTCTTTAAAAAACTCTCTGGTGTTTTTTCCTACATTTAAACGCTTGTCTACGTCTTTGATTCATTTTTTATTCTCTCGCATTATCGTTGCTTATTTAGTATATCCGCAGTTCATTTGATATCCGATCATTTGGGATGGAACCAAATTGACCGTTCGTTCAAAAATAATATAACACCTAAAATAAAACTTAAAAAATCCTTCCGTCATCTAATGACAAAATTTAAATTTCATATAAAAAATCTTTCGGAAATTGTATGGATGTCCATATCAATAAACGGAGAGTCCTAGTGTTGATTGAATACATTCAGCCCTCAATCGATCCATGTGTAGCATTTGCACAAGGATTATTGAAGTTGAAATACGTTTATCTTGTCCATCGACATGGCTTGCTATTCAATACTGTCTTTATCAAGGATGTTATATAGTCTAGATAGCCAGCCCTTTCTTCCATCAGTGATGAAGATGAAATAATTCAAAGGATAAAAATCCTCAAAAAGAATTGCGATGTCAGGACTTGCGCATGGGTTGGTTTACAGTGAGGGAAAGTTGCGCAGCGTCGACCTCACTCTCTCGTCCAGGCTCATCTGTATCCAGTGACAAGACAATCGAGGCGACTGGAAATAATACTAGTGGACAACCTAAAGAGACTTTCTGATGTGTTGTTCACAATAACGGTTCCACTATCATCTACTCAGATGGAATATAGATACTACAAAGATATAAAGGAAAGGGTTCAGCATTTTGTCCAGTTGCCGCCCGTACTCTATGATATGGGGATACACTCGAGCCACCAACCGGCACCGTTGTGAGTATGTCCACGCGGGCCGATGTTGTTGGTATCAGTGTCACTGATCATCTCAGGGCTCAGGTGCCTCTAACCCTACCTATTCAACTAAGCTGACGGCAAAACACTAAAACCTAGGCAACTGGTATGCTGAGAAAGGAAAAGAAGTAGGAAAGAAGGAAATTTGCAGGGTACCATGTATGGCGCATTTTTAAATTACGATATTGACGTTGTGTTTGTATTGCAGTGTTTTGCTGTAATCTAATGGTGGGTTCATACTTCATTGGCAGACGTCTGCCGACGCTAGTCTTTTGAGCTTGCTTTGCGCGCCGGATGCATGAACATGCGCGTTGCGTAAAAAGAATGTTCGAAAGGCTATAGCGTCTGCAGACATCTGCCGATGAAGTATGAACCCACGTGGTTTCTGTGCTTTGAGGTGTAGTAGTTCATATGTGAGACTTACTACTATGCACTTAGAGCAGAGCGCTAGTATCATGGAAAATGCGAATTTTCACCTGTGGCCAAATATCGAATAGGACCCGCAACTCTCTGCCCACAGACACTATCCATTCTGATTTTGCAGCTTTTTGCGATTTCTAGAATATACTTACATTGCTGATCACCTAACATTGGTCTAGAGTAAGCGAGTGGAATAACCTTTGACCACTTTGTTAAATTTGAAAGGATCCGCAACAGACAATATAGGGTGTCGGTATTTTTCCAATTTGCACATAGAAGTTGTGAAATCGCTAGACCTCGTTGGTTATAAGTCAGTGACATTTTAAGACTAGGCTTATTTGTACGTATTTGAATGTATTTTTACGTTGACACCAAATGTGGTTATAGTGTGGGTTTTTGGAAGAAAAAAATTAAATCCCAGATACTATTTGATTATTTTCGCTTGCAGGACTAAGAAAGTTAATGTACCTAGTCCGTTAAAATGAAGAAATAAAGCTAACAAAATCATAAAGAAGTATCAAATTTGTGCATGTATTTGAGTGGTATTTTGGTAAAATCTTGTAAACCATAATTTCCGACTTAATATCGTTTTGGCAACTAAACTAAATGTTTTCGTCTAGTTGGAAGGATAAACAAAAAAGTAGTTTGCCCAATCCTTAATTTAAGTTTCAGTCTATGTAGTTGAAAACAGTTTAAGGTCATCTGAGGAATTTCTTCTAGAATGTTTTTGATTTTGATGAAACGTATTGGCAAATACTTTGTGTAGTCATACTAGAACGGACACTATATAAACTCCTCAAAAGAAATAAGTCCCCCTTGATAAATATGGACATAACTAAAAAATTATCGGGCCCCCTAAGTTGATTTAAAGTGTAAAATGTGCCCTGATCTTTTACTCATTCATTGTGCATTACTTTTTGGACCACAAATTCACCCTTCACCACGAAAATCAATCACTTATGAAAATTGATGCATGAAAAAAAGTTGCACTTTTCCTGCATAGGGATTCCATGCATTCAATATTCACAGTTATGCATTCCTGTGCATAACTTTAGGCCTACATTTTAATTTACAAGACAAGACTTTTTGCAAACAATGTTTTAAAATTGTTAAGGACAATGTTCAGCCTGGGTGACTTTTGTCAATTGAATGTGAGGAATCCCTATGACAAACCCTGTTACATAAGAAAACAATGAAATGAGCCCTATATCCCAAGACAATGGTTCAAATTCCTTCAAAGGGCATCCCTGAGGTGGTAGTCAAATGTTATTGATGCAAGATGTTTAGTTCATTTGGAATACATACCTGTCTTGTCTTTTCCTGTGCCAGTAGTAAATTAAGAAATTTCCCATGCTAAAATGCCTCAAATGCGTGAATTAGAGAGGGCAAGAGCGACAGCCTTTCTGGATAAGGTATGACAGTTAAGATTCAATGTGTGTCCCAAGACAATAAGAAAGTTGAGAAATAAATTCTGAATTTGCCCAGAAGTGGTCGGCCAAGCACCACAACTGTTCGACAAGACATGTCCATTGTAAACAAAGCAGAGACACGCAGGATATTAGTTAGGTAAGTTCATTTCTTCTTTGTTAAAACTTAAATTTATTTTATTCTTGCATTAACACTTTCATATCGATGTCAAACGGATGCAAATTAAATTTAAGTTAGACCTATGCTGGATTATCAGAATTGTGAATTTTTATCATCAAAACAACTGCAATCATCAACTTGCCAATGTAAACAGCCAGATTTTAAGGACTGTTTTTGTTTTGACTTTCTTTCCAGCCAACCAGATCAACAAGCGTACATTTAATTTTACCTCATTTTATCTTGGATGTCATCCAGAGACATGTCACAGTATAGTGAAATCCCTATGCAGGGAAAGTGCAACTTTTTTCGTGCATCAATTTTCATAGTTGATTGATTTTCGTGGTGAAGGGTGAATTTGTGGTCCAAAAAGTAATGCACATTGAATGAGTAAAAGATCAGGGCACATTTTGCACTTTAAATCAACTTAGGGGGCCCGATATTTTTTTTAGTTACGTCCATATTTATCAAGGGGGGACTTATTTCTTTTGAGGAGTTATTTGCTCTACATTTGACATTTCAAAATGTATCTTAGACTCTGGGTCACTAATCTCTACCCTCTAACTCTAAGAGTGTAGAGATTAGTGATCTCCATAGCCATGTAGACCATTGTTGCATCTTGACCTCTATTGTGTGACTAAATCATGAAAAGAGTGCGAACACTATATTTTCGATCCGTAACTAAATAAATGAAACTATTTTGAAAGAATCTGAACAATCTTAAATATTTCCCCCCGGATGACCTTGAAACGTTTCAAAACAAAAAACAAACGCTACCTCCCTTTTTGCGGAGATCGTCAGACTTTCCTCTGGGGACGTTAAGGATATATATACCTCCCGTACAAACCCTGGCCCTGCAAATATACCAAGATGGCCTCTTATATTAATTTACACCATATGTTTGATAAATGTGTGATGGACGAAGTGAAACAAATATGGTTTGCAAGATTCTTGACACAAGCGCATACACTAAAATAGCTCGGAATCTCACTGTGTACACAACTCTTTTGGCTTGTCAACGTGATTACCGGTTTAAGTGCACTTAAAGCTCTTTAAGTGATACGGCCTCTGAAAGAGGTCACAATTTATGATTAAAAGAACACGAACGGTTTTTTTCACTGTAAGTAATGAATAAATCAATGTCAAAATCGAAATGATTAGAATACAGTTACCAAGAACTTATATTAAACAGGCATCAAAACAAGGGCGTTGAACTTCTTTCCGTGGACAAAACACAAATGGTTCACATAAACATTAAACAAACAGGTAAATGTTAGCCGCAACTTGACATTTTTGATCACCTGGGATTTTGTAACCTTTTTAAATTAGAAGCACCGGATTTGTCTATGATCTCTGGATCACTAGATTTTGCATTTCATTTCGTTCTACATCCGGAATATGTGTATTATTATGAATACATTTAGACCTCCAACTGGAAATGTGGCTAGCCATGACACCTGCTGCAATATAAGCTCTGATATCATATTCTAAGTTAAGAATTACTTTAAATGTCAAGGGTTTCCAAAGGTGTATGGAATGAATCTGGACTAGACCAATGTATGTACTTACTAGAAATAAAGCTTGGATTGCGTATGTATCTTCTCTCAAGCGAACCGCAGAAACACCATTATTGGGTTAGTTTAAAGTGGTCAGTAATGGAGAAGTCCCGGACTTCTAATGACCCTATTTACTTTTATAGAACGTCACCCATCATTTGGTTGGCTTTCTTTGTCACTTACATATTGTCTTATTAACAATCATGTTTTTTCGTTGTTTGTTTGATTAAGAGACACGAAGACTTTTCCAGAAAGAAGCGCCCCGATTTTTGTTGAACCCATTTTTTTCCATATTTAGAATGGTTACAATGTATTAAATCGCACCTGAAGCAAAAGCCGAATACGTCGTCTTTATATAAAATGATTTATTATTTGCTGTCGTGTACGACAAAAAATCAAAGCATTACGATAGCAGGCAAGTTCCCTTTTGATTTCATTTCTACTTGTTTGTCCAATAAACCTTCGAAACGTTTGCGGTAACTGTTCTACAACCGATGAGGTGCAAATTAAGAGAAATTTGTATCCTCAAAAAAATCTCGTGTTCCTTTAACGAAGTCAGCTAGAATGCTTTGATTGAATCTAATGGTTCGAATAAGCGGGTGAGTTTAGCACGGAGAAGTATAAAAACATCCGGGAATAAACTCGTAAAACAATCAATTCCACTTACTTGAAAACAGTTTGGGATTTTGACAAATTAATGTTTCTATTAATTGCTGCAAGCTGCTACCACCGATGTTGCTGGCATGTTTATGAGAGGCATATGGTTAGCAATTCTTGTATCATTGCCTTGTTTTTATAGGTGTAATGGAAGATCAACATTTGTAAGAAATTAACATCAAAGGTATTGATGCCCAGCCAATAAGAAAGCTAAGCACACCTCGTAGTCCATGGTCTAATCTAAGCTAAGCAAAACCAATTAGGTCAATAATATAAATCAACTATAGGTCAACAGCATGGTTTTTTTTAATCAAGCAAGCCTGACATAAATGCTAAAAATATTGGATAGCTTTTTGCTCGACAATACATGTAGAGTAATACATTGCACTCGATATAACAATGTTTCACTCGTCTTCTGCTCGTGCAATATTTTCTACCTCGTTCATTACATTCCTATATCACTCTTAAAGCAATCAAATACAATGTAAGTATTTATCTATTGGGGAAATGGTCAAAATGATCCTGTGGATTTGAATTAAAGTATATCTCTGCCAATGGACTAGCGTATTGCCATGCATAAATACAGAAGATAATATCATTTAAAATGAATAAAAACGATCAACGTAAGACATTAAATGAGCACAATCTGACAATATAATATTCGTCGAGTGTGGGATATAGTTTACACTATGCATATATTACCATCACATCTCCCTCCCCTCCATATCGCAAGCAACACCGCTGCCTGTGGATACTAATATTTCATCGGGTAAAGAGGTGTTAGCACCCTAACAAATAAAAAAAGACAAGTATTTGCTTTAAAAAGCCGTGAGGCAGAGGCAACAATGAAGTTTGTTTGACTAACATGACTGCAGGATTTCATCTCCCTCGACAAACGCTATTCACAGCTAGCTTGAGGCGAGCTAACTTAATATCTAGTAATTTCTGTTTTGTCACGGATCTTGCAAGAACTGTGTATCGGAACTTTTACATTCCATTTCCATGCACGGTGAACTTTGTTTAGACCCTTTATGGCATGCGCCTGACATAATATTGAAATAAACTTTTTTAGGTGATTTCCAAACTGTTTTAGCTACACGCACATGGTTTCGTGTACATAGACGGCTCGATCATTTATTCAAAAATGATAAGTGGAAGACAAGCATTTAACTTGTATTATATGAAAGATAATTGTCATAAAATTATTTGTGGGCGGTAAATTTTTTTGAAGAAAAATACCATGGATTAAAAATGCAACAAAACAAGCAAATTAAGGAAAATTTGGCTGAAAATCCAAGATGGCGGCCGTAAAGCTATTGTTTTTCAGGTGCTCCCAAAAATAGTCACCAGAAGAAAATTAAGAGGAATACAAAAGCAAGGTGAACTGTTTTATATGAAAGATAATTAGATAAGGATTCGTTTAAGACTCCAAACATTCAAGAAAAAAATTCGTCTTTGGTTTTCAAATTCACACCAAAAATCTGAAAATTGATTCCCCCCCCCCCCCCCCCCCCCCCCCCAATTCATAGGGGCGCATATGCAAAAAATGAATCAGGGCTGAACCCTGTGCACGGGTTTCCGGAATTCCCGCTAGTAAGCCAGAGGTAGCGATTGGTGGCAGATTCTGTTCTAACAAAACTATACATGTCTTCTTTCAATATACAAACCGTCAATAAAAATGGTGCTGGTTTTCGAAGCCGTTAAGATTTTTTAGAACTATCTGTGAAATGTTCAGCATGAACATGAAATCGAAAGTCGTCAAAAAGTTTTCTAAAGAAGGTCGATGCTGTGGACCCACAAAACATTCTTGTAAAGTTGAAATGCGGGGTGCCTCAAAGGACCAAATTGCTTTTCCGGTGCCTACATCATTGGACATGGCCATCAGTTGAAAATAACCTATTTGTAAGCGTTTGGCGATAGTGCTCCCCCGTTTTCCAACGGGCCGACGCTAGTTTTATATATTTCTCCCAGTAAGGTTCAGCTTTGTCAAAATGGATGATATCTTTCGTTTGGCTCCCACACCCCAATATTAGTAAATTTCGGGATGAATGCAATTATCGATAAAGTCATCCTGTTTTATACTTACAGGTTTTTTAATCTTAATTTATGACGGCTTGAATCAAAGATTAAGTTAGTCTTAATATTGTGACCTAATCGAAAGTCGATCTGATCTCGCAAGAAATTAGATTTCTTCTTTCTTTCCCCAATATTAACATTCTGTTACATGTTATTAGATTCAAGTTTTTTAAAATACAGATTCCATTGATCATGAGAGCGAGAGTGAAGAGAGAGAGAGAGAGTGCGGAGAGAGGAGAAGGGAAAAGTAAAATTTTTTTTTTTTTAATTTTTTAGTTTTTTGCTTTTTTTAATTTTTCACATTTTTGAAAAAAAAAAAAACGTTCTATTACAATAATTTTTCTTGAGCAATGAAAAAAATGCTGTACTCTATCCCTAACGGTCCCTTTAAACCTTCAAAACCCACCTGACAAAATCACGGAGCGGAACCCCTGCATTGAGTTAGTGGTTAATTTTTTCTGTAGATCTGACAAACAAAATACCGCTACATCACTTTTTGCGGTGATGATTGTCAGATTTTCCTCTGGGGAAAAGTTAGGGATTAAATTCTGATAAGTTAGATTTGAGAAAAACTGAGGTTTTTTTGTTTTTTTTAAAAGAGAGGAAAGCACAACGACTCTTTTTTCTAACTTAATATGCGTTTGTGAGTTAATACTACAGGGCCCGTCCGTAATGCAAACAACAATTGAAATTCATCTGAAATTTTGGACATAACGGATTCTCTAAAATAATTTTTTATATGAGAAAGAGAATAAGTGCTAAAATCTCAAAAAAAAGCACCTTTAATGCAGAAATGTTATAAATGCAGACACAGTGACACTTTGTAACATGCTTTCACCTTGAGGGATATAGAGGTGCTTTACGTGACGGTAACAGGTGGATGTGTCATAATTGTTTCACCCATGATGATAGGGTTAACGCTACAATGGTAGCCTACTTGACTATACAATGAACAATCAATGTATGCTTAATAACGTTGTAATGCAAAATAATTATTGTTTATTAGTTTGCACAAAGGGTGTCTTAAATACTACAAAAATATTGCAAATAATTATATCCAGAATTGAAGTATTTCTGAGACAGCGTATAGTTCATTAGCTATATGAAACTTTCTATATATATTCAATTTCAATAGCTAGCCTATATGAATACATATAGTCGATTACAATAGGCTTTTGAAGCATGGCTGACACAATAGAGAAGGCGTATAGAGTTGAAAGTATACAATGGAAGAGGGCGTATTTCACTTTGGGTAAAACACAGGAAATACAAAGAACGTGCGGTGGGATGTGCAGTGTCTGTCATACTACAAAATACTATTTGGCCCAATTCTCTGTTGATTTTTGTACGCTACATGAACTTCATGTTTTCTTATTACGAAGTGAGTTTCAATGGTCATCGTGAAGGGCAGTGACATTTTAGATACGTGTCTAATCAGATATCTGTAAAGAAATACAAGAGTGTAACGCAAAAAATATGCTTCCATGATTAAAGCCACAAAAAATCATGTTTTCTCAAATTTCGAATGTCCTTTGTGTCGTTCATTCATGCAGTCATTGGTAAAGGCTTAGATGTTAGGATTAGTTGAGATATGTAAGCTGATCCGGACCGCGTGTATCCATGATACGGACGCTCCTAACATGGCCCGCTTTGAGGCTGGCGGATTGGGAATATTCAGGGATTTCACCTTACTCGTATTTGAAACTGGCTATAATGTACAGTTGTGACAGTTGTGACTGTCTGCACACGGGACCGACGGCTTAACGTCCCATCCAAAGGACGGGATGCTTTCATGATTCATTTGCCCAATTCCAAGCGAACCATGGAGGAGAGCGGTATTCTGATTTTAATCAATAGTTGGTATACAGATCAAATCAAGAACTGAGTACCCGAATAAATCCCTGCAAGTGTCTCAACCGGGAAATTTGAGCCACAGGTAAGCACCTTCATCACCGCTGGGCCACGCTCTCCTTTGTTTCGTTCAATTGCTAGAGTGTTGTATCATACCAATAAGTAATATACCGTTCTTCGTGAAAACAGACAATACAGCTCGTTTAAGGTACATTCAAATCGGGCTTGTTATTTTTGAACAAACATCGCCCGAATTAAAATAAAAGTGTGTTGTTCTGATTTACAACCAGTAGAAAAGTTTATTTCAAGAATTTCCAATACAATAATGCCAAAATCAACCTCGACAGAAATCGAGGGGGATATTTGTTTACATCATGAAGAAAATAACTGATAGCAACCTTAAAACAATTGATTTTACTTCAGCAACTCAATTCAGTTTGCACAATCGATAAAAGCGAACGGAGCTCTGAACCTGATTGAAATTGGTTTGTTCCACTAAGTCCCTGAAAAAGCGGTCCAAATAAATTTGTTATGTTTTGCTTAAGCCATCATAACTTTTGAACCTAACTGTTTTATGTCATGCGGTGAAATTTCTCAGGAACCTGAAGACGATTGGTTTCGGCCTCACTATTCACAAATGATTCAAATTCAAGCAGTGTCTTTTCATCTATCCAGGATTACTTGAAAGGGTTACATTTTTTTTGTTTTTTGAGCAACTCTGTGGTTCCCGAAATTTTCTAATCAACTTATCCTCAATGTGACTACAGGAAAAGATGTGACTACAGGAGAAAATTGAATATAGTTAGATTTGTAACACTGAGGTTTAAAAAGAGAGAAAAGTACAACGACTCTTTTTTCTACCTCTTAATAATGCGTTTGTGATTTAAATATACTACAGGAGGCCGTCCGTACTTGCAAACAACAAACAAAACTAGCGCTTTGAGTCACGTCTTGAAAAAAAAACATCACGTCGTGGTTTTCTGGATGGATCGCTAACTGTTTGTTAAAGAAATTTAGATCGTGGTTCTTGCGAACTTTTAACAGAATGTATGTTTTTCTGGCGTTTGCCGCTTGTTGAATAGCTTTACTGTAATAAAACAGATTGAAATAGTTGCGCAATTCTGGTGCAACTTAGAGCACGGTTGTTTATTTGACGCGGCATGGTTGGATACTAAGGGATCTTGAAACTTAGCAGTATAAAGGCCACTGGATATATTAACCACTCCCACATTCATTAACATTTATTAGCAAATTGCTTTCAAATGGTCACATACCCATGTAGTGCCTATTCAAAATAAACAAAACTCGACTTCTGTGCTCTATAGATACGCAAGTGCTTAATGCAGGCACGTACACATCCCAAGGGTGGCAAAATGTTCTAATTTCAACGTTCAAAGTATTTCATTTATTAAGCAATTTAAACTTAGGTCACGACAAATCTGGCAGCTGACCTTATATGTATGCAGGACCTATCACCTGCGCTATAGGCTTACCCAAGTATTTAACAGGCGGTGGCGGCCAAGATATCCCACGTAAAAGCGAAATCTTGGCGAAAAAGTCTGCTTTTTTATATGTCAGGGAAAATTTTCTTATTCCAGTCCGTTAGAGCTGAAGAATCAACTCCACTGTAAGGGTTATTTTTTAAATATTTATATATGAATAACGAGCGAGGACAAGGCCATATATGGGCCAAGGGAACACCCATGACCAACCCCTATCAAAGCCCCCAAATAGG
The DNA here is from genome assembly GCA_023653785.1 of Ophioderma brevispina. NCBI lineage: Eukaryota > Metazoa > Echinodermata > Ophiuroidea > Amphilepidida > Ophiodermatidae > Ophioderma > Ophioderma brevispina. Next base: position 91,751 of record JAMKCH010005084.1, read on the forward strand.
TTTGTAGTTTGCATGCAAACTATATTGCTGTAATCTAATTTGGTATATTTGATGAGTTGCTATATCGAATGAGGCTTGACCATCATCATCTGGTATTTAACTACCACATAAAGGAGCCCTCTATTGCTCAACCTCCATAGAGATGTGCGTAAAATTACTTTTTTTACAGAAAATCTCCTGTTAATTCCAAATTCCCGTATCTAAGATTCTTAAGATTTGCACAAGATGCGGCTATATGATAAACAATCCATCTCAGATGTTAACAATGCCATGCCCTTTATATAATTTGTTTTATTCTGGTATTACAAACGGTTTCTATAGCGCGTGGGGAATTGCTGGATGAGGTGTGACGTAATGACGAGTTTTTGGAATTTGTGCCTCAGCATATTAGCCAATCAGAGAAAACCGCTTTACGCCGCGCTGCAATCACACGTTGAGATTTTTAGATCTGCATGTCTTGTCTAAACCGTCATATCAAAAGAGAGCTTGTGTCGGTCGTGACATACATCTTGTTTTCCATAGAGGTGTTGAGAATTACCAGCATTCCGAAACAAATCCTCAGTACATTGAGTAGTTGTCCTAATTAATCTATTGTTCTATTATTTGATGATGTTATATAAGACCATTGCAATGTATAGCAGATATGCCTTACATGCCATACATAATGATTAGCTATTTAAAAGGGGATGACCCGATTTTAATATATATTTTTTTCATCTTGATCAGAGGGCCTTGAACTCAATACCCCATTTGTAAAGTTCAACACAGGTATCGCAATCCGTTTTGATATGATAGCTGAAAACGTGATTTTGTAAGCCTCCTAGATTACTGTGTAAAATTAATAATGGTCGATCAAAATGGCGCTTCTTTTCGTTCATAACATCTAAACCAAACACATTTTAGACGCAAGGTTCCACAAGGTAAACGAGAAAAATAGGTTTTTTCCAGACACCAAAATTTGAACCACTTCCGGAAAAATCTGAAGCCCCTGAGGACGAGGCTATTAACAATCGGGCAATGGACCTTTGGATGATCAACGTTCAAGCGATCTGAACACCATCAACAACTGCAGCACGTAAGTATATAGAATTAGAAAAAACTAATAAACTGGGATAGCTTAAACAAATGAACTTACATTGCTAATGTAAACCGTAAGGATTGCAAAGGTTTGATTTCGCATTTCAACAAAAACTTGGATTGTCAGTGCAGAGTATTGAGAAAGACAGCAATATATGCCAAAAATAAGGTTCCCACGCAATCTGTGCGGCGTTTTAGGTGCAAGCCTGGTTGAATGGAATATGTTCAACTTTGGTAACGCTATAGCATGTACAAAGGAGCACTCTCTAAAAGTTATCTTGTTGGAGAAAAGAAGGTCATTCCGGCGCCCAGTAAAACACGCTCGTTCGTGGTGCAAGTCCAAAAATCACAGTGGAAAGAGTCCGTCTTTAAACAGCTGATAGTTTCATCATTCCAGGTGATCAGGGCCTGGAATCCTCTTGGGGACTTGGACGACCTACAGTTTTGTCATCTATGATGTGGAATAATGGTTGTGGCTTCTCCACAAATCGAAGTTTTGTGAAAGTTCTACTCCAATCCTGTGAAGGAAGTTCTTTGTAAGACCAACGCCAGTTCTGAGGCTGTTGAGGTTGACAATGCCTTCCTTCAAGGTCACAGCCTTTCGGCTTGCTAGATGGGCTGTCACAATTGCACAAACTGCTTTAGGTTCCAAGTAGAGGATGGACCATCTGTCATACCATCTGTCATTGAACCAGGATGATCGATAGGGGATACTGTGACTGCCGGTGTCATGGATTGGGGGTGTGCAAGTGATTCCGTGGAATTCTAGATCCTCAACGGGTGTTGGTGAGGGGATTAGGCTACCAGGTTTCATCACATTCTTGGCGGGAGCTTGATCGGATGAAGGTTTCCTCTAGGTTTGCAGGAGCTATGCCAGACAGAATGGAAGATTTATTCTACAGGCGTCGCCAAAGGCAACACTAAACAAGTCTCATGCATCATTCAGAACGGACATCAATCTTGTGTGAATGTCACACTGTGGACTCCATACTGTGCAGCGTATCATGCAGTGGCGTAGCCAAGGTAACCAGTTGAGTATGTAAGGTGTCAAAAGATGAACCCATCCAGTTCCTGCGAGTCTTCTGAGGAGTTTGACACAAGACTGAGTCTTGGCAGGCGAATGCCTGGGGTGGTGTTAATTGAAAGTAAGGCTGCGGTCCATTGTGACCTGCCAAGGTACTCGGTTGGGTCATTTGACAGTTTTTCTCCATCTATAGTGAGGTGAAGTCTCTTTTGCGCATCGATTTTGCAAGGTGGAAAACAGAACTGACGGTCTTGGTTTGCTGAGTTTCAGTGCCATCGGTGGAAGAATGGCTTACAATGATTAGGTCTTTCTGCCAAACTGTTTCTAAGGACTAAGGAATCAGCAGCTATTCCAAGTGCGTGGTCTTC